>OY757542.1:4375567-4420453 GCA_963584105.1 Alviniconcha strummeri
GAGAATTTTCTTCTCCAGGGTCGACTTTCTGTGCTGACTCTTATTTCGGTATCCGTTCCACCCCCGTGTTACCACAGTAGCACGTAAAAAATCCCGGTCATTCTCTCAAAAGTGCAGGTGGCAGGTTACAGCTAAACACGCATACACCTTACGTATGTGGATTTTATTGAACCGTGCTTCGGCATTGGTCACAGCTTGTCCCTAATATGTCGGGTGACATCTGAGGACATTAAGCATCAACTCATCATCATACTTTATAATCTGAAAGTCTTAATTTACCCCTGTGTATACTATACTACATTAATAGTCTGAATCTGTGTAGACATCCAGACTGAGCCTTATTGAGTGATGAATGAAGCTCATCTGTGGAAATTGATGGCTTATGGCACTATTAGTATTATTAAAGTAAGTGGAACTGGAAGTATACATTATATTTGCTGTGTGTGTCATGAGTTACAAATATTCTGTCATTGCTTGTATTGTGTATACTAATTAATTTGATGGTTGGTTGTTGGTTGATCGACAGTTTATGAGCCCACCTTATTAATGGAATGGAAGTTTCCATTGTACAGTTTAGTCGTGATCAAGCTGATGAAGAAATTGTGATTAAACTAAAATTTTAAATTATATATATAATGTATAGTTTTTGTATACATAGATTTATACATAGTATGTATAATTTGCCCTTGGAGAGACTGAAATAAAATGAAAATGAATCTAAAACTTGTTTTCTTTGAGACTGAATTATTAAAGTTTATTGTTAATAAGTATAGTTGTATTCAGATTGTCTCCAGTGGTCTTTATTAAGGAAGACTTGTGTTCCAAGTAACTAGTTTGGACCACGTAAACTACTAAATTAAATACAAACTGCTTTTTTTTGAAGTGTTGCTGAGTTGCAATAGGAACTGTGGAAGATCTATAGATTGATACAAACTGCACGCACGCACGCACACACACACACACACACACACACACACACACACACACACACACACACACACACACACACACACACACACACACACACACACACATACACACTCACACACACACACACTCACAAATGCTGCTTCCTGTTAAGACTAAAACAGAGATCCAGTACAGTTTCTTGAGTTAACAAATTTCCCTTTCAGCACATTATACACCAGTGTACCTCACTAGTACTATCTGCTGTGCCAATGGCAATACCAGTAATAGTATAGCAGTAAGCCTAAGGTATGGATTCATGATCAGGATGTGCTTTTGTGTCAGGTTCAGTGTACCCTTACATAACAACGTGCAATGGATTTAGGATGGGAATTCCTGGTAGGAGTGGCAGTGCACATGATATGCTTTTTTTCAAGAATTGCAGCTACCACGTCACACTCAGTGGTAAATGATACTTCCTCATTCAAGTCATTGTGCTGGTACAGTGGTAGGTAAGCCTTTCGCTAGTAGAGTATACCATAGTATAATTATATAGACTGGGTGTCTGTGCTGGTACTGTAAATATTGTAGTGTAAACCTTATTAAATGGAAGTCAGTGAGACAGTGTCTTACTTTTATTAGCGTAATAATCACAGGAGTTGATAGTCTGAGTGCTACTGTGTTAGACTTTAACTCAGTCACAGGCTGGCCAACCATTGTAACTAATGTAAGTACTATGGTCAGTTGCAGAATTAGTGTGTCCATATTGTACTTTTCCAGCTGCACAGCTTTAAATGTTTCACAGGCCCCATTGCTCAGGGGCTTTGATGCCTTTCACAGTCAGTCACACAAGGGGTGGTTCATCCCATTTCCCGGCTGCTGCAAAGCAGCTGGATGCGGGGTTGTGTGGGGAGAGACTAGCACTATCAGTGAGCTCAGTTTCGACTTCTAGTTACAATAAAAACAAAAGTTTATAGTCCTGGTGGCTGCCCTGTACTTTGTAGGTTATGTATCTGATTTTAGAAATATATTTTACACGTGTGTGTCTGTGTGACAGCCTATTTGCATTGACATTCTTTTCACATTTATTCACGGAGGCAGGTGATAGTGTACAAGCTGCATTTACATAAGCTGAGTTCCTTCTAAGACAGAAAGAGTCCAAGTTTCAGAATTAGTTGATTCAGTGGTTTGAATATAATATGTGATTATGATTTTTGTTTTGTTTTATTTGTTAATGTGACACTTTGACAGCCTTAGGCTGTTCAGATTGCATAACAATGCAGGGAAGACACTTAAAACAAACACTTTGGTCTGTCATATTTTAGTTTCACATGACACTAATTGAGTAATTCAGTGGCTGAATCCAGGCAGGCTCGTTGTGACAGTGTTGGGTGAGTTGCAGAAACTTGAAGTGAAAGAGTGAAAATGGACATTAACATTATTAAAATAATATTTAGATACTGGACATGTACTGCTACAGTAGTATTCAGATGATGCAAGCAGCACAATATTCAACCTGGGCTTCCTCCAGACTATTTCAGTTACAAGTGAGGACGGATTCACTTTTACAACAAACACCTGTGTTGTCAGTGTTGTGGGTGTCAGAATTCTTCAAACACATGACCAGAGAATCAGACTTTAGGCTAAGGAGGGGTATGCCTTCAGACGGATCAGTGCAGTTTCTGCTGAATGTGTATCAAGTCCCCCAGGTCTTCGATCCACCACCTCCACCACCGTTTTATTGATTTATGCCAAGTGGACTCCCGATGCCGCTCCACAGGCTAAACCAATTGCTGCCGCTGTTTCGCTAAGATTATCAGGTTTTTCCCCGCACCGAGCCGTGTAGAACTGAGTGATTTTTCCGTCCGGCTTGGTTCAGTTCATGCCATGTTTTGTTGTGTTGGGGTGTTAAGCAGTGTATTGTTTTGCATTTAAGGTGGAACTGGAAGTGACTAGTAAGTGATTATCAGTGATTTAATCAGTGTTGTGGGTGTGGATGTGTTTGATTTTTGATGGAATGACTTCTACACTCTGACGGAGCTGAATTATGAACTTGGGACTGACCGTGGGTGTGATGATGTTATATATTTATTATTAATTATAAAATTAAATACGCTTTGTTTTCATTTTTCTTTTATTCATAGTCAGACTCAGACTGTATCAGTTCTCATCACCTATTGCAGTTTGTTACTGGATTTGGTGATAGATCCAGACACAAGATTCTGACTATTATAATAGTAATAATGTACTAGTAGTAATAGTATTCAGTGTAGTTCCATGGTTGATACTGTGTCAGCTGGTTCACGTATTATGGACTTGGTTACCATCACAACATAGGATTTGTTTTTTGTTTTTGTTTTTTGTTTTGCTTTTGGTAATGTGAACAAGGAACCTAACTGTGGCTAACACTGAACTATTGGACTGAAACTGAAGCAGTTGTACAGTTTGCATAATGTATGTCATGAGTCAGGTGCCTTAAATGCTGCTTAAATAGAGTGGCAGCCCCCCCCCCCCCCCCCCCCCCCCCATTAAATGCAGTCTGCACATTAAGTGTCACTTGTCTTTAATTTATAAACTTAAGCAAGGCATCTTCATTTACATAATAGATCATATTTTAACTACTTAAGCAGATTCTCTTGATTTTGTTGTTGGTGTTGTGGTCTAATTTACTCGCTCTGTAGAGCCCAGTGGAAGAGTGTAAGGTCAAAACCCATAGTTCATAATCAGTACACCAGAACAGTGCATATGTATGTATGTCAAAGTACTCTTCAACACACAGCTTGAGAATACTACTAGGAAATCTTGTTCAGGAATGTTGTACCTATAACATTGAAAGGGAAACTTCATGCTTGTCATCAGGTGGTGACTGCATGAAGCTGTGTAGTAAGAAAAGTATGATATATAATGTACAGGTGAAGGCCAGCATGGTCAAGTGCTAGCAAATAATTTACAGCCTACTGTATTAAGGAGCCTAGTCTTGTTATCATTCCTCTGCTAAAACTGGCATGACACTCTCTGACTCGGAGATTGTAATTTATACATGTATATAATATATATATCAGTGATATTTATCAACTCCAGGTATGGTGCGTGTGTGTGCGTGTGTGTGCGTGTGTGTGTGTGTGTGTGTGCGCGCGCGTGCGTGCGTGTGTGTGTGTGTGTGTGTGTGCATGTGTGTGTGCCGTGTGTGTGTGTGTGCCGTGTGTGTGTGTGTGTGTGTGTGTGTGGGGGGGTGCTCTGTGTGTGTGTGCTCTGTGTGTGTGTGCTCTGTGTGTGTGTGTGTGTGTGTGTGTGTGTGTGTGTGTGTGCTTATTTTTGTTGTTGATCATCTTGATCTCTGATCAGGTCAAGGGTTTGAGTGGTGGATGTGATGGGTGAAGGACTGTTCACTTCTTCCAAGTTAATACTTGTGCAGACTTATTGGTACTTGCCTCACCTAAAGTTGTACATAATGCCATAAGACCATAATGCACATTAAAGATTTTTTTATATATTCAGGACCACTTTTTCATGAGAGATGGATGGTGACACAGAAACACACAAATAACACTTTGTCATTGATTCAATGATTACAAAATATCAAAATTATGATTGTGGCTTATAGTCCTAATGGAAAAGCTAATTGACTGTGTCACCTCAGTTCAAGAGGTGTGGGAAAAATAAGGTTAGATCCAGTTGCCTATAACATTGGAAAAGCTATTCATTCAAAGGCAACATTGAGGATTACTTACCTAAGACAAAGGTAGAAATCGGGTTTATATAATGAGCTAAACTGCATTGCACTTCTCAGTCTCACATCTCATTCAGCAAAGAACTAAGGACAGGAGTTGAATGTCACTTAAAATACAGGAAATGAACACAGCAACACATCACTGATGTTAACTCTCACCTGCCATACAAGTAAACACAAGATACAAAGGTACCTTTGACCAAAGGTACTTCTTTTATCCAACGAAACACAAGGGGTCTGAACTTGTTTTTTTAATGATGTGGCCTGTGGAATATTTTGAGTATAGTTCATTCAGTCTTAACATGTGGGTGGCAAAACTGACAGCCTGTACTAATAATTAAGTATTCAGGAGTTGAATGTCACTTAAAATACAGGAAATGAACACAGCAACAAAGTCCCTCATCACTGACGTTAACTCTCACCTGCCATACAAGTAAACACAAGATACAAAGGTACCTTTGACCAAAGGTACTTCTTTTATCCAACGAAACACAAGGGGTCTGAACTTGTTTTTTTTTGTTTTTTTAATGATGTGGCTTGTGGAATATTTTGAGTATAGTTCATTCAGTCTTAACATGTGGGTGGCAAAACTGACAGCCTGTACTAATAATTAAGTATTCAGGAGTTGAATGTCACTTAAAATACATGAAATGAACACAGCAACAAAGTCCCTCATCACTGACGTTAACTCTCACCTGGCATACAAGTAAACACAAGATACAAAGGTACCTTTGACCAAAGGTACTTCTTTTATCCAACGAAACACAAGGGGTCTGAACTTGTTTTTTTTGTTTTTTTAATGATGTGGCCTGTGGAATATTTTGAGTATAGTTCATTCAGTCTTAACATGTGGGTGGCAAAACTGACAGCCTGTACTAATAATTAAGTATTACATTTATTCAGCATCTATACCGTCAAGTATGATTGATTTAAGTGCTGTTTGACAACCATAGCCTAGATGGTCATGGAGGTTAATGAAGTCACCGGGTTGCTGTGTGTCTGCATGCAATCTGTTACTTATATTGATCAAACTTCATCTTCATGTAATGAAAATACTTGATGGGTTGTGCAGCTCATTGATTACTGCTAACAGTTCATTGTGGCAATCTGCTGACCATTTTATTAATGCAAAGTGATAGGTCATTACAGATGTCCTGGATACTTTGGGTTTCTCTGACTACCACTGTACCAGACCAGCTGTCAGTTTTTTGTGGTTGTTGCATCTGTTGTGGGGCTAATTAGTATTAAGTAGCTTGCAGGGTACATTACATTCTTTGAGAGGGCAGTTTCTGCATTGTTCTTCCTCTTTCTCTTGTCTGTCTGTCTGTCTGTCTGTCTGTCTCTCTCTATTTCTCTCTGTCCCTCTCTCTGCCTGTCTCAGTCTGTCTGTCTCTCTCTATTTCTCTCTGTCCCTCTCTCTCTCTGTCCCTCTCTCTGCCTCTCTCTCTCTCTCTCTCTCTCTCTCTCTCTCTCTCTCTCTCTCTCTCTCTCTCTCTCTCTTTCTTGCCTGTCTGCCTCTCTTTCTCTTTCCTCATGTTTTTCTGTCTCTGTGTGTGTGTGTCTGTCTCACTGTCTGCCCCTCTCTCTCAAAACAAGTAAAACATTATGTTACAGTAACTTACACTCACAGGTTTTCAGTCTTTCTGGAGGAACTTCAACTGCTTGCTATGCAGTGTGATGTACATATATATGTGTATGTACTGGTATTTGCATTTAATTTTGGCCACCAGTCATAGGGATACTGGAATAGTTGACAATCCAGTTTTATGTTTGCATCAGTCAAGTGTGACCCTTGATCAGGGAACGCCAGGCTTTTGTCAGGACAACAATTTGATTTACCATTTAATTCCTCAAGTTTCTAGATACACTGTTTGTTGTTCCACAGCTCTAACTGGAAATGAATTTGATCATTGAAAGGTCTCAGAGCATTGATCCAGTTAGAGTTTAAAAGTCATTTGATGTAGTGCTGTTTTTAGTGCCAACATATACTTGAAAATGCAGATTTATTTCCCCTTGTTATTATTCAAAATTACCGAAATATACTGTTACTATATTTGTAAAAAATATGAAGTTGCTGTCACAATTTATTAATGTACTAATACTGATAGCAGTACAAAGTTTGCATGTGTCATTCAAAATTGCAAGTCTTCAGGTGATTTTGCTATCAGTTAAGATGAAAATGAACTGTACCCACAAGTTGTAACTTGTACCGTAACCATTACAGCTGACTTCACTGTTGTAGTGTTGAGGTTCACCTGTATTTGGATGACAAAGAAAGGCCATTCACATGACATGGTCATGGTGACAAGATTTACCTTGACAGTATCTAATAGTAATACTGGCAAACTGCAACCTATGCAGTTGCCCATGACTTAAAAGTGTTCCCTTTTTGCCCCGGAGTTCACCTGGTTCAGTTCCTGATATGGTATCTGGTAAGCACTCAGGAAAAGGCCATGATGTATGTCAACATTCCACGTGGTCTCTCAGAGGCTTCTCCAATGCCACCATGATTATTTCGTATCTGTTATCGGACACAGCGTGTGAAAGAAGGGATGTGTGTTCATTGAACTTTAGCGGGTTTTTTGTAGACTGGCCTTGGTGAGGGTGATGCAATAGATTGGCTGTCAAGGTGAGGTAATGCAATGTGATATCACTTGAACATGCCATAGCCACTGGCAACAATGAAGAAAAAGTTGTATCAGCAAAATGGGCAACAGTGAAAGAAAAAGTTGTATCAGCAAAATGGGCAACAGTGAAAGAAAAAGTTGTATCGGCAAAACTGGCAACAGTAAAAAAAAAAATTGTATCAGCAAAACAGGCAACAGTAAAAAAAGAAGTTGTATCAGCAAAACTGGCACAGCAAACCTGGTTGTTCCTGACCAACTCAACTGTCAATTATCAAGACTGAGGATTATGAAGTTCCGCAGGGCATAGACTACAAACTGCACTTCAAGCGATTGAAATATTTGAAAATAGTGTATTATTCCAAGGTCAGGATACCTGATGCTTTTCCAGACAGGGCAAAAACCTTAACTCTGAGTTTGACAAGCTTTCACCTTTCTTAGCTACTGTTGGGCATGGGAGCTCAGGTCTTTAAGGATTTGCATGATTCCGTCTTGAGCTCTGCCTTTGACCAGATTTCAAGGCCATTTGGTACTGGAACTATAAAGCTGCAGAAAGTCATATTTTCTCGTTAACTTTTTATCTGATCATGTTTTAAAATCAACTGTGTATGGTGTATGGTTTTTATGTTTTAATTTACTGAACAAGATTTGAATTAGATTGCCTTTCTTGACTTTGGTTAAGGGTTAAGGGGAAAAACAAGAGAGTTTTTCAAGGAAATGTCTAAAAACAAACAAAAGTGAAACATCTGTGTACGTGTTGTGGCTCTTTTGATTGACTATTTGAATCATAACATGCTGATAACCTCCATTGAGCTAATTTGTAAATCACACCTTTATCCCAGATGGCATCAGAAAGATGAAATTGAAAGTTTTATTTTCTAATGAATAATATACCCCCCCCCACCCCCCCCCCCCCCCCCCCCACTGATATCACCTGCAGATCACTATTCCTGCTGGTCTTTGCCAGAAGCTCTGGGGCTGAGTACACTGTACCTGTCATAATGCCTATATATATGTTTAATGGAGTTGCAGAGTCATTTCTTTGCCACTCTAGTCGTACAGATTGTCGATCACTGTCCAAGAAGTTGAGCTGGAGGTCAAGCCTTAAAATACAACCCACACTAAATGCTTTGATCGAAATTTGGTTCAGATGAATGGATTAAATTAGTTCAAGCCAGTATGGCCCCATGCTCTGGCATTATGATGTCTTTGTTCATGTGTGTGACATGTGCCTGCTTTTTTTTTTTTTTTTAACCCTTTTTTAATCCCCCCCCCCCCCTTTTTTTTTTTTCTTCTTCTTTTTTCTTTGTTTAGACATAGACATCAATTTGAAAGGGGCATTTCATCAAGGAAGGGACTTCACTGCTAAGCACTACCATGTCTGCCAAGGCGATAAGTGAGGCTAAGGGGAAGGAACTCCTCAACAAGTACCTTGAGGGAACAGCCATGATCAACAAGGTAGCCACCATCAAGGGGGACGTGAACTGGAACCAGCTGGTTGCGGACAACCCGTGGCTGAATGAACAGGTATGTTGTCGCGTTTACTAGTCTTTAACCAACCTCCTTATATCTTTGACTTGACATAGTTTAGTTCATAAATTTTATATGTTTAGGTTTGAGAGAAACAAAATTAGGCTTGATTACGGAGCTGGACAAATAGTCTGCAAACTTTACAAATCAAGCACATCAAATTCTGCAAAAACAAGTGGTTGATAATGATACTGTAGCAGGCTGGGTTGTTTTGTGGGTGTTCGTGGCTTTGCAGGAACTGGTGGCTAGTTTGTGCACTAAATCATGGTTTGCTTAACATGTTTGTCTGTATAGCTGTAGACACTCGTGCAGAAAGTGGTGATGGGTGTGACAAAAGCTGCAGTATTGTCGCTGTTCCTGTAATAGTAGTTGGTGTCACAAAATAGGCAGCTTTCCTTGTTTTGTCGCTGTTCCTGTAATAGTAGTTGGTGTCACAAAATAGGCAGCTTTCCTTGTTTTGTCGCTGTTCCTGTAATAGTAGTTGGTGTCACAAAATAGGCAGCTTTCCTTGTTTTGTCGCTGTTCCTGTAATAGTAGTTGGTGTCACAAAATAGGCAGCTTTCCTTGTTTTGTCGCTGTTCCTGTAATAGTAGTTGGTGTCACAAAATAGGCAGCTTTCCTTGTTTTGTCGCTGTTCCTGTAATAGTAGTTGGTGTCACAAAATAGGCAGCTTTCCTTGTTTTGTCGCTGTTCCTGTAATAGTAGTTGGTGTCACAAAATAGGCAGCTTTCCTTGTTTTGTCGCTGTTCCTGTAATAGTAGTTGGTGTCACAAAATAGGCAGCTTTCCTTGTTTTGTCGCTGTTCCTGTAATAGTAGTTGGTGTCACAAAATAGGCAGCTTTCCTTGTTTTGTCAGTGTTCCCACAAAAACCAGTGATTGGTGTGACAAACTTGGCAGCTTTATGTGTTCTGTACCTCGGTGCTGCAGAAATGACAGTTTCTGTTTCATCCATTTTCCTGAAAAAATAGTGGTTTGTGTTTTGTCCATATTTCAAGGGAAAATGGTGGTTCATCCTTTGTCAATACTTCTACAGAAACTGGTGGTTCATGCTTTCTCCACATACCTGCAGAGACTGACAGTATGTTTGTCCTTATTGCTGCAGATACAGGTGGCTCATGTTTTGTCCACATACCTGCAGAGACTGACAGTATGTTTGTCCTTATTGCTGCAGATACAGGTGGCTCATGTTTTGTCCACATACCTGCAGAGACTGACAGTATGTTTGTCCTTATTGCTGCAGATACAGGTGGCTCATGCTTTCTCCACATACCTGCAGAGACTGACAGTATGTTTGTCCTTATTGCTGCAGATACAGGTGGCTCATGTTTTGTCCACATACCTGCAGAGACTGACAGTATGTTTGTCCTTATTGCTGAAGATACAGGTGGCTCATGTTTTGTCCACATACCTGCAGAGACTGACAGTATGTTTGTCCTTATTGCTGCAGATACAGGTGGCTCATGCTTCGTCCACATACCTGCAGAGACTGACAGAATGTTTGTCCTTATTGCTGCAGATACAGGTGGCTCATGTTTTGTCCACATACCTGCAGAGACTGACAGAATGTTTGTCCTTATTGCTGCAGATACAGGTGGCTCATGTTTTGTCCACATACCTGCAGAGACTGACAGTATGTTTGTCCTTATTGCTGCAGATACAGGTGGCTCATGCTTCGTCCACATACCTGCAGAGACTGACAGAATGTTTGTCCTTATTGCTGCAGATACAGGTGGCTCATGTTTTGTCCACATACCTGCAGAGACTGACAGAATGTTTGTCCTTATTGCTGCAGATACAGGTGGCTCATGTTTTGTCCACATACCTGCAGAGACTGACAGAATGTTTGTCCTTATTGCTGCAGATACAGGTGGCTCATGTTTTGTCCACATACCTGCAGAGACTGACAGAATGTTTGTCCTTATTGCTGCAGATACAGGTGGCTCATGTTTTGTCCACATACCTGCAGAGACTGACAGAATGTTTGTCCTTATTGCTGCAGATACAGGTGGCTCATGTTTTGTCCACATACCTGCAGAGACTGACAGTATGTTTGTCCTTATTGGTGCAGATACTGGCAGTGCATGTTTTGTCCACATACCTGCAGAGACTGACAGAATGTCTGTCCTTATTGCTGCAGAAACTGGTGGTGAAGCCTGACCAGCTGATCAAGCGCCGAGGCAAGCTGGGGCTGATCAAGGCCGGGGTGGATCTGCGGGGGGTGCAGGAGTGGCTGAAGAACAAGCTGAACAAGGACTTCCAGGTACCCAGTACTGCCCTGTGCACAAACAACATGCACCCTGCAGATAGTACTTTACCTATGCTGAAGAACAAGCTGACCAAGGACTTCCAGGTACCCAATACTGCCATGTGCACGAACAACATGCACCCTGGAAATGGTACTTTACTGTAACTTATGCTGAAGAACAAGCTATTGCCCTGTGCACAAACAACCCCCCTCACAGCCCCCCCCCCCCCAAAAAAAACAAAACAACAACAACAAAAACAACAACAACAACAACAAACTTATGCCGAAGAACTAGCTGAACAAGGACTTCCAGGTACTCAATACTGCCCTGTGCACAAACAACATGCACACCAGAAATAGTGCTTTACTTATGCTGAAGAACTAGCTGAACAAGGACTTCCAGGTACTTGGTACTGCCCTGTGCACAAACAACATGCACCCTGAAAATAGTACTTTACTTGTGCTGAAGAACTAGCTGAACAAGGACATCCAGGTACTCGGTACTGCCCTGTGCACAAACAACATGAACCCCGGAAATAACACTTTACTTTAACTTATGCTGAAGAACAAGCTGAACAAGGACTTCCAGGTACTCAGTACTGCCCTTTGCACAAACAACATGCACCCTGGAAATAGTACTTTAGTTATGCTGAAGAACAAGCTGAACAAGGACTTCCAGGTTCTCGATACTGCCCTGTGCACAAACAACACGCACCCCAGAAATGGTACTTTACTTTAACTTATGCTGAAGAGCAAGCTACTGCCCTTTGCACAAACAACACGCACCCTGGAAATAGTACTTTAGTTATGCTGAAGAACAAGCTGAACAAGGACTTCCAGGTTCTCGATACTGCCCTGTGCACAAACAAGACACACCCAAAAATAGTACTTTAACTTACGCTAAAGAACAAACGGAAGAAGGACTTCCAGGTACTCAGCACCGCCTGGTGCACAAACAACATGCACCCCAGAAATAGAACTTGACTTGTCACAGCATGGGAGCATCCTGAGTGGGTCATAGTGCAGCATCTGGACCTTGAGATGTTGTCATGCAGTGATGCACTTTACAGTTAAGGAGCATGTGTGCTTCGGGCTTTGTCCTGTCATTTAATTAAGATGTATATTTGGTGATATATTGTATGAATATCTTTCTCACACGTGCACTGCTTTGTTCATGGTTGCACAGCTGTCACAGCATGAGCTAAAACCACACTGAGGATTAGTTTCTTGTTAAAGGGCCTGTGACTAGATGTTTTATGTGAGAGAGTTTAAGACTGAGACTACAAGTACAAATGACATTCCCTGCTGCTCAGATACATTATTTGTAACTCTGTCTCCTAGTACTTACTGTTGAGAATTTAAGAATGAGACTACAAGTACTTGTAGATGACATTCCCTGCTGCTCAGATACATTATTTGTAACTCTGTCTCCTAGTACTTACTGTTGAGAATTTAAGAATGAGACTACAAGTACTTGTAGATGACATTCCCTGCGGTTCACATACATTATTTGTAACTCTGTCTCCTAGTACTTACTGTTGAGAATTTAAGAATGAGACTACAAGTACTTGTAGATGACATTCCCTGCTGCTCAGATACATTATTTGTAACTCTGTCTCCTAGTACTTACTGTTGAGAATTTAAGAATGAGACTACAAGTACTTGTAGATGACATTCCCTGCGGTTCACATACATTATTTGTAACTCTGTCTCCTAGTACTTACTGTTGAGAATTTAAGAATGAGACTACAAGTACTTGTAGATGACATTCCCTGCTGCTCAGATACATTATTTGTAACTCTGTGTCCTAGTACTTACTGTCTCATTCTAGGTACTTCATCACCCTGATATTGGGAAGATGGTTTGAAAGGGGGGGATTGTGCAATTATGCCAAATCTTTTCATTTTCATGATACCAGTAATCCGGAGCCTCCCTCCTAGTCCTGATAAAGATCCTGACTTGGGGATCCAGTTAAGCGATCAGGTTTGAGGATTAACGGGGCTTGAGAGTGACGTGATGCAGATCCCCCGTCAAGCTGGCAAGCCACAGCTGGCTTTTTATCAGCCCAGTGCCGCCCCCGGTCCGTTTGCTCTTTTTGGCAGGCAATCAGTGCTCGCAGCCCCCAACCCCCTACACTCAAGTGTGTGCCGTCTGCTGAGGTCCCACACAGGCAGCATTGAAAAATCAATATTGATTCAGCCCCAGCTCCTATCTCTCACTTTGACCCCCTCCCACTGTCCACCCCCCACCCTCCCAACTCCTCTTCCTCTCCCAAAAACATCCTTCTCTTGTTTATGTGTGTGTGTGTGTTTATGTGTGTGTGCGTGCACATGCGCATGTGTGTGTCAGTGTGGATGTGGGTGGGTGTGTCTATTAGAATAACTTCTGTAAGTTACATATGTTTGAGAGCTTTTGTCCCTCTCCTCCTCTGTATTCTTATGAAGGCACTGCATATTACTGTTAGTCAAAGCAGCTGTTTTGGGGGAACGTTGAAGAATATGGACCTGAATACGAGTCGCACAAACTACAATGTTTGTGATGAGTGTTGGAGTGTGCTATACGAGTCGTGGTGCAGTGTTTTCCTTCACTGACTGTGTGGCTGTGTGGTTAAAGCTTTGGACTTGGGATCAGGAGGCTGCAGGTTTAAACCTCACTCAGAAAAGTAGCCTTTTTTTTTCCTCCCCCCCCACCCTGTCCCCAATCCCACTTAGCCACTGGGTTCACACGTGTCTTTAAGATGGAACAGAAAAGAAAAAACTGAGGGTGTACGTGCTACAGGCATGGACAGGAAAAATCCATTATTTAGCAAATAAATATGTGGCCCTTAAAAGTTAAATAGAAATCTATATATTTATGATTATTTCATACTGGACGGCAGGAAAAAAGTGTTAAACGTTTTGTAGAATTTCCATTAATATTACTGTTAAGTGATTAGTTAGGCTGGACCATTGCAGCTAGCCAGGACATCTTCAGGAAAAATGAGCTGAGATTCCTGTGGAAAGATTTACAGTTAGGTTAGGACATTTAGGCATCTGAAAAGATTTACAGTTAGAATAGACATCTGAAAAAGGGGGGTGGGGGGGATGCTCAAAATGCAAAACTGATGATTTTTTTCCCCTTTGATTCCACCCAAAATAATGTGTTCCTTTGATTCCACCCCGCACCACCTTTCCTATTGTCACCTGATACATCTCATGATGGATAAGGGCCTGCTTATAGGTAGCTGACTGCACCTCATGATGGATAATGGTGTGGTTATAGATGCCTGCCCAGGCCTGTTCCTGCCTGGAACTCACCAGACTGCCTTGGCTAAATTGGTCTGATTGCTACTAATGCTGGGGCCAGAATTGATTCGCTGTAGGAGCGGGCTCAGCTCTATCAGTTACTCTGCCATTTCTGTGACCATCCTATTGAGCTACCCTGCACTGTGTGCATGAGAATAGATTTTTGAGCTGCAGGATTTTGAAGCTCGGGTCACCTTCATTATAGCGTGCATGGCCAGCAGTAGTGGCACTTGGGTTTTGGATAATTACGGTCTGGAATGTTGTTAATTCCTCGTATGGCTGATGTTACTTGCAAGTCCTGTTTATCAGTTTTGTGTTGTTGTTTTTTAGTTTAGTTCCAAGGATTATTGTCAGTGTAAATGTAAGGCATTTGTGCACAACACTGTCGTCATCAGCATAGCGTGGTATTGTGTAACAGCATTCAAATGTTTGGCTTGCCCTCATGGATTCTTTGCATGAGAAATAATCCTTTATTTTGTGGGACAGACCCTGATCATGTAGTAAAGGGGATAAATGGTTTTTTATTTTTTATTTTTTTGTTGATTTTTTTTTTTTTTTTTTACTTTTTTTTTATATACTTTTTTGCTGAACTGTCAGATAAAATAAAAAGTACAAACAGATGGTTTAATGATTTTTTATCATTTATTTTTGGTGAACCGTCGGATAAAAAATAAGTACAAACTGGGATCAATCCTGATCGTGCAACCTAGTTAAAACATATAGGCAATTTTAACCCCCCTCGCTGTCATCATGTCACTTGAAAACAACCAATAAAATTACAAAATTTCAAACTCTAAGCCTTTTTGACTTCTTTTTCACCCTGGCGTGTGAAAGGATCTCCATCAAAATGCATAGCCTTGAAAGTAGATGTTATAGGACCAGAAAATATACCGTTTGCAGGTGTGTCCATGCATCTTTCAGCCCATAAATTTTACAGGCAGGGGCAGCAAAGGGGTTAATTATCAAAAGGACAGCTTGTACAGCCCTGGTGTGTGCTGTACAGACTTGAATCTGACTCGCATATGAGGCCTGATAATGGAAAACACAAGCAACATTAACCTGTGTTGATTTACTGTGTATAGTAACGGGACACATGCCTGAAACACTAATAACTAATGCTGAGCAGTTGATTTGCAGGGAATTTAGAATAGCAAGTTGTCCACTTTACTATAAAAAAAGAAACTAAAAAAAAAAAAAAGTAACACTAACACTGTAACAGTCTGGCTGCCTTTTTAACGTAGGCATCCTGTGTGTCCAATTGCAAAGGGCATGCATCTTGATTTGAATACATCATGTTCATTATGGTATACACCATCATAGCATTAGCAACAAGGTGTATGCCTCCCTGCCTGTCAGCATCATCCTGTTTGTTTTCTGAAAGTCATTGTTACTGGGTGCAAAGTGGCTGAGGAGGTCTCACCCTGACTTTCACTAGTTTCTGCGTTTCACGTTATGGAAGTCCTATACTTGAGCAGCTTCATTTGATCCAAGCTAAGCAGTGTTGTTTTAGTTTTTTGTTTTTACTCTTCCAATCTGGCAGATGAATTGGCCTCTTTCTATCATTTTGCTTGCTGTCAGAATGACAGTCTACCCCACAGCTGCTGTTTCCTGTTAGCAGATTCGGAACCTAGGATACAGAACACCCGCTCAGTGAATGAGTTGCCATTTCCCGTGCTTGAACAGTCAAAGAGACAAACGGGCCAAGGACCAGGAGGGTGAAATTAGGTTCCTTTCTGTTGGAAGCATGATATTGATTTCCCCTGTGTGCCGTGCTGCAGAGTTCCTTCATTTTTGTGCTTTGTCGGATTCAATAGGTGTGATTATCCACATTACTCGTGCATTTCCGTGTGTGTATTGACTGGTGGAGCACGGAAAACGGAAGGTTTGCTGGTTTGTTGGTTGGTGATAAGTGTACGCAGGATTCAGGAATTGGGTGCTTAAGCTTCATTGGATTGGAAAATTGTTATCAGTTAGGTTCTTTTTGATTGCATGGATGATGGTTTTAATTGTGCGGGTGATTTTTAAGAGGTTGTTTGTTTTCAGATTGGTGCTGCAACTGGGAAGTTGAAAAACTTCATTATTGAACCATTTGTTGAACACAAGCAGGTATGTTTGGGCTGTTTATAGGCTAAGATACTAAGATAGTCAAATCTTTTTATATACTTATTAATTTTGGACTGGGAGGGATTCATTTTACAACACTTTCATACTATACTGGATTAAAAAAAAAAAAAGAGGTCATTTTTAGGTAGAGCTTTTAGTGATTTGTCTGTATTATGTATACATCATTAATTCTGTGAACATCACTTATTCCACAGACATTTTGTGATGATGGTTACTTTGGTAATCACAAGCAGACTAAAGGGAGTAATGAACAAATACCAATGCAATGAATATGAAAAAAATAGTATTTGTAAAATTTATGAATTGCATAAAATATCATCATAACCACTTCCATTAAAAAATTTTTTTTTTAAAGGCTTACAGTATTCTTTGGTTGATTTACTGATTGATTTGATTATTTTTTGCTCTTGATTTTATTGACTGGACTTGTGAATTGATTGCAGGAGGAGGAGTACTATGTGTGCATTTACTCACACCGCTACGCTGACACCATACTGTTCCATCATGAAGGCGGGGTGGACATTGGCGATGTGGACAACAAGGTATGTCTACCTTCAAGCCGTTCTTACCTGCAATTTGGTGCAGAACAACTGGCTGTCAAAACTCAGCTGCCCATTTTCACGCAGTCCAGCATACCAACAAAACAAGAAGAACAAAAATGAAACAATATTTGACTGCTACCGTTATTACATGGTGCTGGGGGACTACGATGAGTGGATTTAATAACTATATACCAACATTGTCATGTGTTTTAACCCTTTAATGTGTGTGTGCTTGTTTTGGGGTTAAAAAAGAAAAATGATACTTCACTGTCCCACCCCAGCAAGGTTACTTTACTGCCAGTCCCCCCCCCCCCCCCCCACCCTTCCCCCCAACCCCACCAGCATGGTCAGTTCATGGTACTTCCCTGCCAGTCAGTTTCTAAGACTGGTGAAATTTCAGCAGAATTCTGTTGTGTTATGTACTCTTGCAGGCTGCCAAGCTGGACATCCCGGTGGATGCAGACACCACAGCGGATGCCATCACTGAGAAACTGCTGGCCAAAGTGCCAGAAGCGGAGAAACAGTAAGTGCCTCTGGTTCTGAAGTACGAGTTGAAAGCAACTGCATACAGTAAGACGGCTTTGTGTTGTGAGAGATCAGATAACACAGGCAAAGTAGAGATGGTGAATGCCTTTTGCGCTAAAGTGTGCACCAACATTAAGCAAGTGAACACAGTGAGACACGCAGTAAGTACTTCTGATGCGAAAGTACAAGTTGAAAGCAGCTGCACACAATGAGACCGCTTTGTGTCGGAAGAGATCAGGAGAAATGGTGAATGCCTTTTGTGCTAAAGTGTGCATCAGCATTAAGCAAGTGAACACATGGGGACACACAGTAAGTACTTGTGATGCCAAAGTACAAGTTGAAAGCAGCTGCACACAGTGAGACCGCTTTGTGTTGCGAGAGATCAGATTATTCATTATACATGCAAAGGAGAAATGGTGAATGTCTTTTGTGTTAAAGTGTGCGTCAACATTATGCAACTGAACACAGCAAGACACACAGTTAGTGCTTCTGATGCTAAAGTTTGAATTGAAAGCAACTGCATACAATAAGACCACTTTGTGTTGCAAAAGGTCAGATTACACGCATAAAGGAGAAATGGTGAATGCCTTTTGTGCTAAAGTGTGCATCAGCATTAAGCAACGGAACACAGCAAGACACACAGTTAGTGCTTCTGGTGCTAGAGTATGAATTGAAAGCAACTGCATACATTGAGACCACTTTGTGTTGCGAAAGATCAGATTATACACACAAAGGAGAAATGGTGAATGCCTTTTGTGCTAAAGTGTGTGTCAAACTTAACCGAACACAGTGTGGCCACTTAGTTCTGTGTGAGATGAGATTGCACACACAAAGGAGAAAGTGTGTGCCTTTTGTGCTGAAGTGTAATTGAAAAGCAAGCAAAAACAGTGAGATCACTTTGTGTGGCGAGAGTACAGACTGCACCCACAAAGGAGAAAGGAGGTTATTTATTGTATTAGACTTTGCAAAGAGCACATTTTTGATTAAAGTTGCATTTTTATGTGAGTCGAGTGGATAAGAAAGATCACTTACAGTGACTGCCAATTAAAAATGTAAGGTAAGCAGAGCAAAATGGGACCAGGTGGCTTAAAATAATTACTTGTGCTAGGAGTTATAAATGATTTCATTTTTCATTTAATTTTTTGGTATCCATGAATCAACACTTAAAATCTTTATGATATTGGTGTTCAGGATCTGTTCCCAGTTTGCATTACTTGGGGCTTTGGTGTTTGATCATAAAGATAGGCTTGATTGTAAAGAGAGGCCTTGAAGAGCTGATTGTATGGAGAAGCCTTGAAGAGGGGCCTTTAAGTGTAAAGAGGCCTTGAAGTGTAAAGAGAGGCCTTGCAGAGTTGATCTGAAAGAGAGGCCTTGAAGAGTTGATTGCAAAGAGAGGCCTTGAAGAGGTGATTGTAAAGAGGGGCCTTGAAGAGTTGATCATAAAGAGAGGCCTTGAAGAATTGGTTGTAAAGAGAGGCCTTGAAGAGTTGATTGTAAAGAGGGGCCTTGAAGAGACCCTTGGCTACTGGATTATGATACGTAATGCCCCTAGCAATTGAGTTGTTGTTGGTATGTTTTAACCTTTGGGCATCTCTGTCCATGTGCATTCAGGTTGCTGTCAACCTTCATCCTGACTTTGTACAAAGTGTACAAAGACCTCTTCTTCACCTACTTGGAGATCAACCCTCTTGGTAAGACTTCACTTGCATTCAGCAGTGGCTTCATCAGTGGCTCTGTAGTCACCTCTGGAGTTGGGTTGCTTGTCTGAACATTGTAGCTGAACCAGAACCTGTTCTTGAGTTAGGGTTTATTTTTAAATCTGACTGATTGCTGTAAATAGATAAAGACTGGGGGTGTGTGTTGGTGGGTGGGAGTGGGTGTGTGGGTTGGTAGTTGGGACCAGGCATGTGGGTTGGTGGGTGGGTGTGGGTGGGTGGGACTGGGTGGGTGGGACTGGGTGTGTGGGTTGGTGGGTGGGAGTGGGTGTGTGGGTTGGTAGTTGGGACCAGGCATGTGGGTTGGTGGGTGGGTGGGACTGGGTGGGTGGGAGTGGGTGTGTGGGTTGGTGGGTGGGACTGGGTGTGTGGGTTGGTGGGTGGGACTGGGTGTGTGGGTTGGTGGGTGGGACTGGGTGTGAAATCCGAGCCATGCAAGCTTTTGTTTCTGGTTGAATCGTATCATGTGAGTGTGACATATTACTGGGCTGTCTGAGTTTGACTTCAGTTTACTGACCAGTGATTGTCTTTTTTTGTTTTGTTTTTCTCTCTCCCTGTGCAGTGGTGAAGCAGGGGAAGATCTACATCTTGGACTTGGCAGCTAAGATTGATCAGTGCGCCGAGTTTCTGTGCAAAGCCAAATGGGGCAATGTGGAGTTTCCACCTCCTTTTGGAAGGGATGCACTGCCTGAGGTTTGTGTGTGTGTGTGCGTGCATGTGTGTGTGTGTGTGTGTGTGTATATACATGCGTGCATGCATGCATGCGCATGTGTGTTTGAGTGCGGGTGTGTGTGTGGGGGGGGGGGATATGAGTGTGTGTGCTTATGTTTTTACGTGTTTCATACACATTAGGGTTTCGGTTTGTAATTTTGCCCATGCAATCAACATTCAGGTTGCTGCCCTTATGAATATAATCAGCAATAATGTTTATTTATATTCCTGTATGTAAAAATATTTTTTAATCCCGACATTGACAGGATTTTTTTAAACTGAAGTTTGTCAGGATTTTTTCCCTTGGCCCCTCTGGTGTGGTTTTCTTTGCCTTTGTTTGCTTTATACAAATGTCTGTAGCATATGGTACCTCTTGTCTTTGTGCCTCATCCACCTCTTGTCTTTGTGCCTCATCCAGTGGATCTGGCATGATACAATGCCTTCCACTGAAGAGACTAAGGGGACATGAGCACCGTATTTCTGTCTTGTTTTAATGCTTTTAAACCACTTCACTGTGCATTATCCTTGTGTGTCATTGATACTTCCATGGACAGTCACACTAAAATTGTCACTGATGAAGGTTTTAGCAGAAATAGTTACTCAAAAACATATGCTTATGCTTGCCACTTTAAAAATAAAATAAAATGTTACAGGTCCTTTTATTTTTATTCACTTACAATTATGATTTAATTTTGCTAATAAAACTGAATTATGTGAAATTATTTTAATGGGTTTTTTAAATATATTTTACTCGGTGGATGTGAAGCTGTTAGATCTTTTTTTTTTTTATAAAATTTTAAGAGGCTCCCAGGACTGGTGATCCTCCCAAATGTAACATGCTTGCAGCGTTGGTAATTTGTACCGTCACACTTGTTGGTAGGAAGCATACATAGCTGATCTGGATTCCAAGAGTGGAGCCTCTTTGAAGCTGACAGTTCTAAACAAGAAGGGACGAATCTGGACGATGGTTGCTGGAGGAGGAGCTTCTGTCATTTATGCGTAAGTAGTCCTCAGTGTGTTAGGTGTGCGTGATGGATGTTGCACGATATGCCACAGTGCATATCTGCGAAACAGTTACCGTTGAAATATTTAAAGCATGGTTCTCAGACTGTCTGCCTGTTAACACAGAGATCAGAACAAGTATTTGTTATGTGTGTGTGTGTGTATGATAAGTTTTCCAAAACCTTCATGTTTTCATAATAATAATAGGGAACTTAAAGAACTTAAAAAAAAAAAAAATGCGCAAACATACAAGCGTACAAAACATGAAAATTAACATTTTCATATGAAGCATGGCATAAACACAAGCACACAAGATCGCTTGCACATGCATCATGTGTTCTCACGAAAAGAAATAGCTAATTTGCTGATTTCAGTTTGAAATCTGCCTATGTTCAGCTAAAAAAAGAAGTGCATTTTTATATCTTTTTTAAAATAGCCCCCTTGCTTTAAACTTGAACACCTCAGGGCACAGCCATGTTGGTTTGAACGAGTGAAGAGCAGAACAAATGTCGACTAAGATGTAATGTATGCTAACACTGCACATGTCAGCTCCATTTGTGGTGTCATTCACTTAGTCAAAATGGCAGCATTCAACCATGTTTTCACAAGTTTCAAGCATACATTTTTAACAAAATAGATCATAACTTGATGGAAAAACTGCTGTGTGTGTGTGGTTTTTGGAAAGTATTTTGTATTCCAGTCCTGTAGACAGGCTGTGTTATATGTTTTCACTTGTGGTCCCCTTTAACTGTTTCACTTGTGCCCCCCTTTAACTGATTCACTTGTAGTCCCCTTTAACTGATTTACTCGTGGTCCCTTTAAACTGATGATCCACGTGTGGACCCCTTTAACTGATACCTGCCTCCTTGTGAAACAGTGACACAATCTGTGAGCTGGGTGGGGCAACAGAGCTGGCCAACTACGGAGAGTATTCCGGGGCTCCCAGTGAGCAACAGACGTATGAATACGCCAAGACTGTGCTGGGTCTCATGACAGAGGAACGTCACCCTCAGGGTAGGAACTGAAATCTTGTGTCATTTTTGCCAAGGTGTTTATTGTTGAAAGCAGGAACGGCGGCTCAGAGCAACATGAACCAGCTTGATATAGGTTTCAGGAGATGAATTTGGGGGGCTGAATGTTAACCAAACCAGTTAATCATTTATTTTATGTTTCTTTATTAACCCCTTCACTGCCATGATATCACTTGAAAACGACCAATAATAGTGCAACATTTCAAACCCTTAAGCCTTTTTGTTTTCTTTCTTGCACTGGCATGTGGAAGGATAATCATGAAAACACAAAACACTGAAAGTAGATGTTATAGGACCAGAAAATATACTGTTTGCAGGCACATCCATGCATCTTTCAGCCTGGACATTTTACAGGCCGGGGCAGTGAAGGGGTTAAGAGTCCCAGGATTTCTTAGCATCACTGAAATTCCTGAAAGGTTTCCAGTTAACTGTGAGCAAAGGTTGTTCAAACGCTCATCGCTTTTTCTTGTAAAAGACAATAGTTATTACTTCCTGAACATCGCTGCCACATGTTTCTTTCATTTCAGGCAATAAAAAAAAAAAATGTTGGAGGGGGCATCGCCAATTTCACCACTGTGGCAACAAATGAACTGAGCAAACTGTCAGAAGCATGAAAAAGAATGAAAGTAATCCGCTTTTCCTGAGCGTCATTGCTGCTTATCTCTTTCGGACCAAATTTTAATCATCGGAAGGGGCATCACCTATTTTCCAACTTGGCAAGAAGTTAACTGTTAGCTAAAATCTTGCAGAAACGATGAAAAGAAAGGAGGCACTCATTTTCCGAGTGGCATGGCCGCTTATCTCTTTCAGGCAAGATTCTGATCATTGGAGGGGGCATCGCCAATTTCACCAACGTGGCAACAACGTTCAAGGGCATCGTGAGGGCGTTGCAGGAGTACCAGCTGAAACTGACAGAGGGCAAGGTGGTGGTCTATGTGAGGCGTGCAGGGCCCAACTACCAGGAAGGTCTACGCATCATGAGAGAACTGGGTCAGTTTTTGTCTGTTCTTTTAGTCGATCTTTATGTATCATGGAGGATGATTAAACAACAAACAAAAAAACTACAAAGAGTATTGGTGCAGTATATTGAAGCTGGCATTTTTGAATGCACTTTGGGTGGGTGGATGTGGGTGTTTTTTTTTTTGTTTTTTTTGGGGGGGGGGGGGGGTGAAATGTTACCAGGTTTGTATTCTATTAGGCTTTGGTTACCATTAAGATTTTAGCCTTGTCAGTTTTGTCTTCTTGTGCGTGTGTGTGTGTGTGTGTTGAAACATAAACAGAATCAGTTTTTTATGTGTGCGCTCTTTTTGCTGACAGTTTCACGTAGATTCATTCTGTGTTACAAATGAGCCTGTATGTCCTTTAAAAACATGGAACACACTGCGCTAAATGTGATATATTGCTGTTGTGTTTTGTTTGGCCAACTGTTGGTGTGTGACTGTCAGTACCATACACTACACTCTCATCTAAGGGTGTGTGTGTGTGTATACATGTACATGTGTGGATGTGTGTGTGTTTCTGTGTGTGTGTGTGTGTGTGCATGCATGCATGCATGTGTGTATGTGTGTTTCTCTGTGTGTGTATGTATGTGTGTGTGTGTGTGTGTGTGTGTGTGTGTGTGTGTGTGTGTGTGTGTGTGTGTGTGCATGCATGTGTGTATGTGCGTGCATGTGTGTCTGCATGCATGTGAGGGTGTGTGAGTGTAAGTGTGTAGGTGCCTGTGTGTAATCGTATAGTAGGTGGCTGAGTGTGAAATGCTTTAGTGTTGATGTATGCAGTTATAGTATTATTTTGTGCTTTTCTGATTGTCATGACAGTACTTGTGCTTTTCTGATTGTCATGACAGTACTTGTGCTTTTCTGACTGATTGTCATGACAGTACTTGTGCTTTTCTGACTGATTCAGTGATTGTCATGACAGTACTTGTGCTTTTCTGACTGATTGTCATGACAGTATGTGTGCTTTTCTGACTGATTCAGTGATTGTCTTGACAGTACTTGTGCTTTTCTGACTGATTGTCATGACAGTACTTGTGCTTTTCTGACTGATTCAGTGATTGTCTTGACAGTACTTGTGCTGTATTACTCAGGAGAGGTTTTGTGTGTGGCAGAGTGATGTAAATAGCCTAGCTGCTGTCATTTACTGTTCCATGTGTTTTCGTTCTTCCATGGTTGAAATTATTTCAAGAAGTATGCATGATAAGCTTTAGCCGTTTTGTAGTAAAACAGACCTGCTGTAGTTGAAAACATTGCTGACTTCATTGAAACCGTCTTCCTACAGGCTGCTTCTTTCTTTTCTTTCTTTTTGTTGCTGTTGCTGGCATTGGCTTGGTGACGGACTGTGTGGTTTGCAGGGAACACGCTGGGGATTCCCATCCACGTCTTTGGTCCTGAGACTCACATGACAGCCATTGTCAGCATGGCGCTGGGCAAGCGAGAGATTCCCAAAAACCCCAAGGCTCTTCTGACAACAGCAAACTTCCTGCTGCCAGGAAGCTCGGTATGTGTTTGTAGCCCAGCACCTTGCAATGCTGTGCATTTGCAGATGAGGGAAGGTGTGTGGGGGTGGGGGTTATTTTGGCATTTTTAATGGGGTCAAGAGATGTGCATCCCTCTCTCTCTCTGCACCAACTGTCTTCACACACGCACGCACACACACACGCTCTTGTCCAATATTGCTGTGCAGTTTTAAAGGATAGCAAGATGTCAATCAACATCGGGGTTTTATAGCAGGATTTTTCTTGTAAAGTCATCAAACATCCAGATGTCATTCAGCAGTTGCCCCCCACCCCCACTCTTCCGAAGCCATTCACTCTGATACAACCATCATGGATGAATCCATTATCTATAGTTTGAATCCAGAAGAACATGACAACGTCATTTCACAGCAAGAGCTTTTGCTCTTGACTTCTGAAGCTGTCAGGACATAAAGGTATCACTGGGTATCACAAAGTTTCCTGTCCATAAGAAGACATAAGCCATAATAATAAGAAGATGAAGAAGATTCAGCATCACAGGGTTTTCCTCTACCGTCTGCGTGCAGTCGCCAAATTCCAGCCGTCGAGGTTCAGCAGAGATGAAGCCTGTGTCCAACACTGGATTGGGCACCCCTGAAGTGGTGTCCACCAAGGAGCAAAACGGCAAACAGCCAGTGGCACTCTTCACCAAGGAGACGAAGGCCATTGTGTGGGGCATGCAGGCCCGCGCAGTGCAAGGCATGCTGGACTTTGACTACGTGTGCTCACGCAGCGAGCCCTCTGTCGTGGCCATGATCTATCCGTTTGTGTAAGTGTTGCTTGCGTGGCAGTATGGAGGAGTGACACCATCCAATGGTAATGGTAATGAGTATCTTATAATGTTGCTGAATACCTGAAGGATCTACATGTATGTATGTATGAGGCTGGAAGTGAAATGATGGCATGACCAAAGGGTGTGGTGTGATACACCTATGGCTTAAATACCTGTCGAACATTGCAAAAAATCTATCTCTGTCTCTGTCTGTCTGTCTGTCTGTCTGTTTGTCTGTCTGTGTCTGTCTGTCTGTCTGTCTGTCTGTCTGTCTGTCTCTCTCTCTCTCTCTCTCTCTCTCTCTCTCTCTCTCTCTCTCTCTCTCTCTCTCTGTGGGTGTGAAGTATCATGTAACTAATAGACGATCTTCGGAAATCCAGGGGACTGCACTCAGTAAGTGCCTACAGGCATGGCCTGTCTATGTAGGTCCATGCCTGCGGGTGTAGCGCAGAGTAGGCACGCTTTTGCTGGGGGTACAGTGAGCACGTGGGCAAGATGACGGATACCCATAAACAAAGGCAGAAAAGGCATCAGAAATGCCGATCAAGCGCTCACTGTTCGTAGGGAATGTGCAGATCGGATAGTAAGTTCCCCTAGATTGTAGTCTAGTATAAATTATAATAGGTCCATGCCTGAAGATATAAAACTGTTGCAGATCGGCTCTTCTCAGCTGCCGCCTCCATTCAGGGGACTTCACTCTCCCAGAGTAAGAAAACACTGTCAAATTATCTTTGCCTGTTATTTCCGGAAATCGTCTATTTGTCATGGTTTCTCTGTCTAACCCAGCTGTTTTTGCTGCATGCAGGTAACATTGTGGTGACCATGCAATGATTGAACTTGCTGTTGCAGGGGTGATCACAAGCAGAAGTTTTACTGGGGTCACAAGGAGATACTGATACCTGGTAAGCTCAGTGCGAAGGAGTCGGGGCAATTCACACAGTAGCATCATAAGTCAGGGCAATTCACACAGAAGCATCATAAGTCGGGGCAATTCACACAGCAGCCTCATAAGTCGGGGCAATTCACACAGTAGCATCACAAGTCAGGGCAGTTCACACAGTAGCATCATAAGTCAGGGCAATTCACACTGCAGCATCATAAGTTAGGGAAATTCTCACAGTAGCATCAATCTGATGGTAAAACACACAGGCAAACACCTTGCATGCAAGGGTTCCATCAGTGTTGCACCCGTCTTTTCAGTCTCCCACTCTACCACCTAAGCCCCACCCAACCCCCCAGGGACCTAAATCTAGGGTTTACTTTGGCAGCTAACAAATAAAAATAGAGAAATTTGAAACAAGAATGACTGCTAGCATTCTAAAACAAGATCCAAACACATAAAATGATCAAAAGAATGCATTTCATTCGGACAGAACACAACGTGTGAGTTTTCAGGGTGGTCCCCTTGATCAAGCTACAAACGACACCTAAACAACAGTTCAGTTTTGAAAAAATGGTGACTATAGTTCTGCATCTCGTGTCTTATAATGTTTCATTGTTTTTCACCACTTGACTGTTGTTTGTCATTTTGTAGCTTGATAAAGAGGAGTACCGTCAAAATTCATGTTGTGTTTTGTCCTGATAAACTGCGTTCTTCTGAACCTTTTTGTGTGTTTAGATAATAACAGGGAAGTTATAAAGTGCTTTTGGAGGCTCAAACTGCTTTACAACTTCAACAAAAACCTGCAACATGCAAATACTAATATGCAATTAAATGATATATATATATATAAAGAAGCAAACAAGAATTACCAGACATTTTCATACAAAAATGAACTACGCTGAGACTGGCTAGTTCTGACAATGGAAATAAGAAGGTTGCAGCCACCAGTGCTCATGGGACGTTTTCACAAGTTCTTTATGTTCATATCTTGCCCTGATACTGATAGAATGTTTTTGGTTTTCTTAAATGTTATTTCTCTCTATGTTTGTAATTTTCTCTGAGAGGATAATTGGTACTGTACTAGCTTAATTGTTATACTTCTTTCTCTCTGTTTGCCCAACCATTTTCTGTCAGTGTACAAGAACATGAGCGACTGCATGCAGAAACACCCGGCTGCAGATGTTCTCATAAGCTTTGCCTCACTGCGGTCTGCCTACGAAAGCACCCTAGAGACACTCAGCTACAAGCAGGTGAGAGATCCATGAGATGCTTGTATGAAGTTGCAGTTTCTGCTGGCACTGTTTGTAAAACCTTTGTTTTTTAAGTGGCATAAAGGCCTTCACTGGCTGCCACATGCACGCACGTATGTGTGCATGCACATGTACACACACACACACACACACCATGATATACATGGTCACATGACATAAAGACAAGATGGGTAATTACCTCAGAATCAGAGTAAGTAAGTAAGTTGGTGCTCTACACCCAGTCAACTGGTACGGTTATATCAAGGTGATACACAGCTGATATATATTTAATTTTTAATAATGTGTGTGTCTTAAAACAGTTAAAAGTCTTCAACATGAGCAGTGATTGAGCTGTAAAGTGGCTCTCTCTCATTTCAATAAAATCTGAACAAGTAAGTAAAATATGTTCTGTGGTTAAATGTTGATCACATCAACGTACTTACTTACTTACTCTGATTCTGAGGTAATCACCCACCTTGGCTGTATGTCATGTGTGCATGTATATCAGGGGTCTATATACAGTTTTAAAACCATGCTTAAATGGTGAATAACACAAACATAACTAAAAATGATCTCAAATTTAGATTTTTTCCAATTTTTTTAATTTCTTTCAAACAGTTAAAAATCTTCTCAGGCGAAATATCCTGAAACAACATGCGCAGTGAGTGAGCTGTAAAGTGTCTGTCTCTCATTTCAATAAAATCTGAACAAGTAAGTAAAATATGTTTTACGGTTAAATGTTGATCGCATCAACTTACTTACTTACTCTGATTCTGAGGTAATTACCCATCTTGGCTTTATGTCATATGTGCATACATGTATATATCATAGTGTGCGTGTGTGAGACGGCATGAACACTTCCTATGGAACCTTTTTCAGATCCGAACCATCGCCATCATTGCCGAGGGGATTCCAGAGAATCTGACTCGTCACATGATCCATGTTGCCCAGGAGAAAGGTGTCGCCATCATTGGCCCTGCAACGGTGAGGATTTTTTCTCATTACTGATGGCAGTCTGCTGATACCTGATCAGAAGGTTGAAAAGAAGGCTTATTGTAATCAAACTGATACAAATTGCAAGTTTTGAGGGTAAGCCTCTCTTTTAATTCTGTCTTTTTGCTTTATGTCCTCAAATGTTAAGGAGCACATTAGGGACAATAAAACTCTGTTTCAAGCAAGAAGCATACAGGTAATACATGAACAAATGAGTAGAGAAATGAAATTTGATCTCCTTAAAGTCTACTACTTATCTTCCACTCAGTTTCAGTTGATCAAATATTTTTTGAGTAGAGCAGTGATACATAACTTTTGTGATTGGAACCAGTATGATTGTGGCCAAGGGGATCTTGATCTTGTACGTCACGGAACCTAACTTTAGGTACAAATGTGACAGGAGGGGAGTGCACGCACACGAATTAGATGATGCTTGGGGTGGCAATTTGTTTGAAGTCCTCAAGTGTGGGGGCCTTCACCTGGTCGTCACTGAGGTGGTGCCAGTCAGTGGTGGTGCAGACAAAAACAGAGTTCTTGTGCTGTTTGGTATTTGCGTGGAGGACTAAGAAGGGTTTGGAGTTCAAGGTTGCTTGCCTGTCTGTACTTTGCTGTGAAGTCTTGGAATTTTGTTGGCCTAATTTGTCTTTTATTTGCTGGAAGAGGTTTTAAGAAGTGTTTGACTGGCATGGGCAGTACTGTTGGCTGATAATCCACAACTATTTCAGGTGGGTGGGGTGAAGCCTGGCTGCTTCAAGATCGGCAACACTGGGGGTATGCTGGACAACATTCTGTCCTCCAAACTCTACAGACCTGGCAGGTAAGGGGGGATTTGGTTTCAGTGTATAGCTTAGATGTCAAAGAAGCTCCTGTAAGGCAGTTACCTGTGTTGTTTAATCTAGTGGTGGTGGTCACAAAATCTGGTGCATCTGGAGACGCAAAAACAGTCATCGGACCACCTTTTGGAAGACTTATCGTTGATCCGAACCATGACAATGAAGATGTTATCTCATCTCCAAGGGTTTGCATCTTCTGCCCACAAATTCTTCTGTCTCAGCTGGTATGGGCATCTGCATTGTCTTTTGTTTGTATGTATACACATGTTTGTTTTTTGGTGTGATTTAGTGTGTGTTTTTTAGTGTGATAACATGTAGCAGACCCACATCCACACCCAGACTGCTATCCTCTATTTCATTTATGTTAGAAACACATGAGTAGCAATATTTCTTTGAGATTTCACCCTGCTGACCTAATGTTGATAAGTTAGAATTGGTCTGAAGTGTATGCATTGTGTTCTAACCCTACTGACCTAATGTTGATGGAGTTTTTAACCTGCTGATAAATAAGATTTGGTCTGAAGTGTGTGCATTGTGTTTTCACCCTACTGACCTAATGTTGATGGAGTTTTAAACCTGCTGATAAGTAAGATTTGGTCTGAAGTGTGTGTATTGTGTTTTCACCCTACTGACCTAATGTTGATGGAGTTTTTAACCTGCTGATAAGTAAGATTTGGTCTGAAGTGTATGCATTGTGTTTTCACCCTGCTGACCTAATGTTGATGGAGTTTTTAACCTGCTGATAAGTAAGATTTGGTCTGAAGTGTATGCATTGTATTTTCACCCTAATGACCTAATGTTGATGGAGTTTTTAACCTGCTGATAAGTAAGATTTGGTCTGAAGTGTATGCATTGTGTTTCAGTGTGGCTTATGTGTCCCGGTCAGGGGGCATGTCCAATGAGCTGAATAATATCATCACCCTCAACACAGACGGAGTTTATGAGGGAGTTGCCATTGGGGGGGACAGGTATATTTCATTTATGTCTGCAGACCAAGGTTGCACATTCTCTCTCTCTCTCTCTCTCTTTCTTTCCAGGGGCCAGAGACCTAAGGAAATAAACTGTTGTCTCTGTCTGTCTGTCTCTGTCTCTCTCTGTCTCTCTCTGTCTCTCTCTGTCTCTCTGTCTCTGTCTCTCTCTCTCTCTCTCTCTCTCTCTCTCTCTCTCTCTCTCTCTCTCTCTCTCTCTCTCTCTCTCTCTCTCTTTCCAGGGGCCAGAGGCCTAAGGAAATAAACTGCTCTCTCTCTCTCTCTCTCTCTCTCTCTCTCTCTCTCTCTCTCTCTCTCTCTCTCTCTCTCTCTCTCTCTCTCTCTCTCTCTGTAATACATATATAATATGTTCATGCATACAGGCAGTATTATTTTGAAATTTATGTTGTAACAAATGTGTTTGCCCATGTAGTTTTTTGTTTGTTTGTTTGTTTGTTATGGTAATATTTTTCCACCCCAAAGGGTCTTTAAAGGACAGGTCCAAGGTTAGGAGTGATTTTTGACACTATTTCCGTTAAAGCTTGCTGAGAACGATGATGTAGGTGAAACTGTGATCTGAGGGTTATAAATGCATGAAAAAAGTCATTTTCTGTTGTACCGAAAGCATCACCATGATGCCCAAATCACATGACCATATGCCTACTACGTCACTCTGGGGAGTCGCTGCGAAATGGCCAACTCGAGCTCCGAAGACGAAACTGATACTTTGCCCGAGAGACCCGCAAGGATACAACTGTATCAGTTTGAGCCTGTCAGGCAGGATTTTGAAAGAGTACTGGAACATCGTGTCAGCTTCGAAGCAAACCCCAATGCGATATTCCATGGGGTTTGCGAAATTGCACTCACTGAATTGCTCGCTACACAAATGGGCGTGAAGCGGCGCAGCAAGAAAGTCAGCTCATTTGAATTGTATAAACTTAATCCACTTTCACCTCCCTGCGGGTCGATTGCGCGGGAGCTTGTGCATTGTTATACCTGGGGTCGTCTGCGAATTGTTACAGTTTGCAGCAACACTGTAGGCAGGCATAGTTAACTTTTTTGTCGACCACACGCATACACAGTTTACTGAAGAATCTAAGATGGCAACCGCACTGACTCCCCAGACTGATGTCGCTTCCGGGGAAGCCTACAGAAAATAAAATTGATTAAAAACCCAATTAAACATTTATTAATATTTTTTATTTCATTAACTCTGAAACTAGTGACTCATTTGTCAATCATTTCGACGGTCATTTTGCATACTTAAAAACCTTGGACTTTAAAGTAATTTCAGTGTTTCAAAGTTCAAAGGTACCTTTTGGACCAGTTGTAGATAATAGATTGCAAGGGAAGGCACTCTGACATCAGGTTTTCTCTCCTCAACCACAAGATCACTGTTTAGTTGGTGATCTTTCCTTTTGTCCGTCTCAGGTACCCTGGCACCACGTTCACAGATCACATCATGCGTTACCAGAAGGACCCCAATGTCAAGATGCTGGTGCTTTTGGGAGAGGTGACTTTCTTTGTGTATGCATGGATGTCGGTGTGGGCTTTTTGTTGTTGTTGTGTGAGTGTACATGTTTGTGTGTGTGTGTGTGTGTTTGCATGTGTGTGTATTTGCATGTATGTGTTCTGTGCTTGCATATATGTGTCTGTGTATGTGTTTGTACATGTGCATGTAGTGTGTGTGTGTGTGTGTGTGTGTGTGTGTGTGTGTGTGTGTGTGTGTTATGTACTTGCATATGTGTCTCTGTGTGTGTATGTGTTTGTATGTGTGTCTGTGTGTGTCTCTCTCTCTTACTGTCCTGGGGTGAAGTTTTAGCCATGGAAAACACAGATCACTTCTCCCAAGGACAGCAAGAACATTGGACCTCCCACACTATGAACTATTTCCTACAATGAGTGGAATTTCTACCAGATTTTGATCCCAGGTGAAGTTTTGCACAGTGGGGATTGAACCAGAGGTGGTTTGTCCGGTTAGGAATAATTTTGCATTGTACCCATTCATAAAGGATGCATTTATGTGTACTGTCATGCATACTGTTACATATGCTTACTTCACAGGTGGGAGGTGTGGAAGAGTATCGCATTGTGGAAGCCTTGAAGGATGGTCGCATTAACAAACCTCTCATTGCCTGGTGCATTGGAACCTGTGCCAGGATGTTCACGTCAGAGGTAAAGTCCTCACAGATTAAGATGAGTGACTGAGAATGTGTGTGTGTGTGTGTGTGTGTGCGTGCGTGCGTGCGTGTGCACGCATACATGTGCGTGCACAAGTGTGTGTGTAACCTACGTAACTTACATTACACAAATGAGATATTTATGTGATTAAATTTAAATTTAATTGTTATTGTTTATGCATGGCTTCTGTTTGTTGTGTGCTATTTGTTAATGCACATGTATGAATGGAATGTCGCCAAGTCAGATTCCTGTGCACATTTAATGTCGCTAGCAGATTAATATATTCCTGTTCACCTCAGAGGTATAGTCCATACAGATGAGGATCACTGCATGTGTTGAAAAGAGATGTAGCTGGTAACACAAGACCGGCACTCATTGGTGGGAGACGGTTCTAGTCAGGAGAGCATCAGTGGTCAACATCCACCTTCAAAATCTCCTGTGGGTATGCTGCCCTGGACATGCTAGAGTGAAGGAAAAAAATGACTGAGCAGATAAACTGGCTGGCAAAGCAGCTGTCACAAATGGCTTGCTTCTCAGATGATCTGAAGTGTTGAGGAGCTTGAGACACTACCTGTGGGCACAAAGCCAAGGACATCACACCATTGATCACCTGGAGGAGAGAGGCATGGAAAGAGGAAGCACTCAGTGATCTTCCTCAAAAGTATGAGAGAGGGCCATCGTCAATCAGATGAACATTGGAACCATTTCAAAGGCAACGTTGAGGAAACTTCTGAGAGACGGGGTGGAGCACATATGGGCTTTTCTGAGTGCATAGATACCATCTTGAACTGAACTGTAAATGTATTTCATGGATGAATTAATGACAGTTGTCTCCTAACCAGCTGAATAGCTTTCTTGTATTATATTTTTATGGCAGTTAAAAACCACGGCAAAGACTCGAAGGAGGCAGGGAAATAATTATGTTTAAGTGGAGATGTAGGGGACAGTGATGTCAGTGCACTGTGTGTTTGTTTTTGTTCAGGTCCAGTTTGGTCACGCTGGGTCCTGTGCCAATGCAGATGCTGAAACAGCCCTCGCCAAGAACAAAGCACTGAAGGATGCTGGAGCTGTTGTTCCTTGCAGCTTTGATGAACTGGGGGATGCTATACGGTCAGTGAGCAATAAAAAAAAAAAGTTGTGGAGGGTTTGCTTTCTGTGCATTAAAACCTAGCTGTACCACCTCAAAGGCACAGGTTTAACGAGGTTACCTGTGCTGGCAGTTTCCATTTTATCCCTCAAAAACCGCAGGAGGACATTTGGGGCTTTCACTGAAATGTTCATAAGCACCTTTAAGGCTTTTGTTTACAACAAAACTGAAAATAAACACAAGATAAAGTCCTTCACAATATTAACAGAGGAGGACACTGTTCATTCCATTCCTTCCTATACACATTAAGAAAAAGTGCAAATGACTGTTTTTGTTGCTGGCATTTGCTAACAGAGATGTGTAACTGACTGTGGTGTTGTTGCTGGTGTTACTCACCCTGATATAACCGCATGGGTTGACTGGGTGTAACTTACATACTTGCTGGTGTTGGTGTTGACGAAGTTGTGTAACTGACTGTGGTGTTGGTGTTGACAAAGATGTGTAACTGACTGTGGTGTTGGTGTTGACAGAGATATGTAACTGACCATGGTGTTGGTGTTGACAGAGCTATGTGTAAGTGACTGGTGTTGGTGTTGACAGAGATGTGTAAGTGACTGGTGTTGGTGTTGACAGAGATGTGTAAGTGACTGTGGTGTTGATTTTGACAGAGATGTGTAACTGATTGTGGTGTTGGTGTTGACAGAGATGTGTAAGTGACTGGTGTTGGTGTTGACAGAGATGTGTAAGTGACTGTGGTGTTGGTGTTGACAGAGATGTGTAACTGATTGTGGTGTTGGTGTTGACAGAGATGTGTAAGTGACTGGTGTTGGTGTTGACAGAGATGTGTAAGTGACTGTGGTGTTGATGTTGACGGAGATGTGTAACTGACCATGGTGTTGGTGTTGACAGAGATGTGTAACTGGCCATGGTGTTGGTGTTGACAGAGATGTGTAAGCAACTGGTGTTGGTGTTGGCAGAGATGTGTAAGTGACTGGTGTTGGTGTTGACAGAGATCTGTAAGTGACTGGTGTTGGTGTTGACAGAGATGTGTAAGCAACTAGTGTTGGTGTTGACAGAGTTATGTAAGTGATTGGTGTTGGTGTTGACAGGGATGTGTAACTGACTGGTGTTGATGTTGACAGAGGTGTGTGACTGACTGGCGTCAGTGTTGTCAGTGTTGGTGTGGATGTGTAAGTGACTGGTGTTGGTGTTGACAGAGTGTGTGACTGGTGTCAGTGTTGTGTTGACAGGGGTGTATAACTGACTTGTGTCTGTGTTAGCATTGACAGATGTGTGTGACTGACTGGTGTCAGTGTTGATGTTGACAGAGGTATGTAACTGACTGGTGTTGGTGTTGACAGAGATGTATGACTGACCGGTGTTGGTGTTGACAGGGATGTGTACAGCAAGCTGGTGGCTGACGGAACAATCATCCCTCAGCCGGAAGTGGCCCCTCCCACTGTGCCCATGGACTTCAACTGGGCCAGGGTGAGTTCTGCTTCTCCAGCCACTGCTGCTATCACTGCTTCACCTGCTCTCTTCTCCTGTTCGACTCCTCTCTCCAAACTGAGGAAAGGCTTGGCCAGCATGCGTGTTGTTGCGTGGCTATATACTGCTCCAGACGGCACTGTCTGGGAAACAGCCACAACCATTCCATGTTTGGACAGAGAAAGGAAACAGAAATCTTTTAGAAAGGATTCAGGCAGGAGTCTTCAGTTGTCTGTGGAAGCTGAGGAAGATGCTGATTCTCTCAGTGTCTGAGGGAGCTAGGTTTTCTAGAGTCAAGGATGCCATAATAGCACATGGACTGCTTTTCACTAGGTCGTAGATGTGGTTCTATGAGGAAAAGAACTTGGTTAAAATGAAGTGTGGTCCAACAGGAAAGCAAACAGGATTGTTTCAAACTTGCCTCGTTGTCAAGAAAAGAATGGAAACAGAAGATGAGTGGGTGGTTGAGGGGGGGGGGGGGGGGGGGTAAAATTTGCAGGCTATGGTGTTTTTATTGATTTGTTTCTTTCTTTCTTTTTATAATTTTTTAGTACTTCCTTGTCCCTTGTAGGAAATTCAGGATAACAGGTATAACATCTTCAGCTGAATTTTTATTTTTTATTTTGGTAATACCGCAACTTATGAGGATTATTGTATTGTAAACCTCTGACATGAGGGCATCTAGTTACATGCATCCGTTAAGAGGAGAATGTTTGTTGCTGTTATCAGGAGCTGGGTCTGATTCGCAAGCCAGCCTCCTTCATGACCAGCATCTGTGATGAGCGAGGCCAGGAGCTTCTGTACGCTGGGATACCCATCACTGACATCTTCAAAGAAGATATGGGAATTGGAGGAGTGCTGTCCCTTCTCTGGTTCCAACGCAGGTGATGCCAGGTTCCATGGCAATTGTTGGATTGTGTGATTTGTGTTCTATCACAGATGATGCCAGGTTTCATGGTGATTGTTGGTGGTTCTCCATCACAGCGGTCTCTCATCAGGGTGGTCTCTCAGGGTGGTCATTCATCAGGTGATCGCGCATCAGGGAGGTTCAGGGTGGTCTCTCAGGGTGGTCATTCATCAGGTGATCGCGCATCAGGGAGGTTTCATTAGGGTGGTCTCTCAGCTGGGTGGTTTCTCATCAGTGTGGTCTCTCAGGATGGTCACTTATCAGGTGATCTCTCATCACGGTGGTCTTATTAGGGTGGTCTCTCACCTGGCTGTCTCTCATCAGAGTGGTCTCTCATCAGGGTAGTCTCACCTGGGTGGTCTCTCATGGTGGTCATTCATCAGGTGATCTCTCATCAGGGTGGTCTCATTAGGGTGGTCTCTCACCTGGCTGTCTCTCATCAGAGTGGTCTCTCATCAGGGTAGTCTCACCTGGGTGGTCTCTCATGGTGGTCATTCATCAGGTGATCTCTCATCAGGGTGGTCTCATTAGGGTGGTCTCTCACCTGGCTGTCTCTCATCAGAGTGGTCTCTCATCAGGGTAGTCTCACCTGGGTGGTCTCTCAGGGTGGTCATTCATCAGGTGATCTCTCATCAGGGTGGTCTCTCACCTGGGTGGTCTCTTCTCAAGGTAGTCCTTGACTAAGGCATAAACTGTATTGGGGTCATTTTGGGGGGAGTGTGCGGTGTATGCGTTTGACTGAATACCACAGACTTGGCCTGTATCGCTTGGTCCACTGCCTTGTGCATGAAAATAATCTTCAGCAGCCAAGGAGTCGCAGTAGCTTTGTGTGGCAGAAGGAAGCCAGGGTCAGAATGGAGATGAAAAGGCTAAGCGGTGTCTTTGTGCTCACACAGATTGCCTCGCTATGCCACCAAGTTCATCGAGATGTGTCTGATGGTGACGGCTGACCATGGGCCGGCAGTTTCTGGTGCTCACAACACCATTGTGTGTGCTCGCGCTGGAAAGGACCTCATCTCGTGTCTGGCGTCTGGCCTCCTCACAATTGTAAGTTGGTCAGGACCTCATCTCGTCTCTGCCCTCAGGCCTCCTCCTCATTGGTCAGGACCTCATCTCACCTCTGGCCTCCTCCTCATTGGTCAGGACCTCATCTCACCTCTGCCCTCCTCCTCATTGGTCAGGACCTCATCTCACCTCTGCCCTCTGGCCTCCTCATTGGTCAGGACCTCATCTCACCTCTGCCCTCTGGCCTCCTCCTCATTGGTCAGGCCCTCATCTCACCTCTGCCCTCTGGCCTCCTCCTCATTGGTCAGGACCTCATCTCACCTCTGCCCACATACTGTTTCTTCTGTGTCCACATCACCTGGATGTACTGTTTCTCTGTGTCCACATCACCTGGATGTAATGTTTCTCTGTGTCCACATCACCTGGATGTACTGTGTCTCTGTGTCCACATCACCTGGATGTACTGTGTCTCTGTGTCCACATCACCTGGATGTACTGTTTCTCTGTGTCCACATCACCTGGATGTACTGTGTCTCTATGTCCACATCACCTGGATGTACTGTGTCTCTGTGTCCACATCACCTGGATGTACTGTGTCTCTGTGTCCACATCACCTGGATGTACTGTGTCTCTATGTCCACATCACCTGGATGTACTGTGTCTCTGTGTCCACATCACCTGGATGTACTGTGTCTCTGTGTCCACATCACCTGGATGTACTGTGTCTCTATGTCCACATCACCTGGATGTACTGTGTCTCTGTGTCCACATCACCTAACCCCGCTGTGTTGTGCACCCGCTGTCTCGTGCTGCAGGGGGACAGATTTGGTGGAGCCCTGGATGCAGCAGCCAAGCAGTTCAGCGAAGCCTTCGACTCAGGCCTCATCCCCATGGAGTTTGTCAACAACATGCGCAAGAAGGGGCAACTCATCATGGGCATCGGCCACAGGGTCAAATCGGTACGCTCACCTGCACATGTTGTTGGCCCAGGGGTCACATTGTTCAGGACATCATGACATGTGCTTTAAGGGGAAGCTAGATCATCACAGACATTGGGACTTGTGGGGAAGTGAAGTGTTGGGGGTGGGGCGTGGGAATCAGTAATGTCACCCGGACATAGACTGTCACAGGGACAGATTTGAAGGGGGGGGGGGGGGGTGGAATCAGCAATGTCACCCGGACATACTGTCACAGGGTCAGATTTGTGTGTGTGGGGGGGGGAATCAGCAATGTCACCCGGACATACTGTCACAGGGTCAGATTTGTAAGGGGGGGGGGAATCAGCAATGTCACCCAGACATACTGTCACAGGGTCAGATTTGTAAGGGGGGGGGGGGGAGGGGAATCAGCAATGTCACCCGGACATACTGTCACAGGGTCAGATTTGTAAGGGGGGGGGGGGGGGTGGAATCAGCAATGTCACCCGGACATACTGTCACAGGGTCAGATTTGTAAGGGGGGGGGGGGCGGGTGGAATCAGCAATGTCACCCGGACATAGACTGTCACAGGGTCGGATTTGTAAGGTCTCCTGGGTCTGTGGAAGAAGGAAAATTCATACGGAGGGTGGGGAGTAATGTCACCTGGACATAGACTGTCACAGGGTCGGATTTGTATATATTTCTTTTTTAGGTGATTTTAGTCATCCCTGCCATATATTGCTTTCGTTATGTACGCAGCTGAACAACCCTGACATGCGTGTGGTGATTCTGAAGGAGTACGCACAGAAACACTTTCCATCCACGCCCCTCCTCAACTATGCCCTGGAAGTGGAACAGATCACCACATCCAAGGTAATCTACTGTAGCTCTGTTGCTTTTAATAGTGTACCTGTGGTCCTCACAATACAGCCTGTGTGTTTGTATATATGTGTATGCCAGCATGCTTGTATGTGTCTGTGTGGATACAGTGTGTGTGGGTGTGTGTGTGTGTGCCAGCATGCTTGTATGTGTCTGTGTGGATACAGTGTGTGTGTGTGTGTGTGTGTGTGTGTGTGTGCCAGCATGCTTGTATGTGTCTGTGTGGATACAGTGTGTATGGGGGTGTGTGTGTGTGTGTGCCAGCATGCTTGTATGTGTCTGTGTGGATACAGTGTGTGTGTTTGTGTGTGTGTGCCAGCATGCTTGTATGTGTCTGTGTGGATACAGTGTGTGTGTGTGTGTGTGTGTGTGTGTGTGTGTGTGTGTGTGTGTGTGTGTGTGTGTGAGCATGTGTGTATGTATATACATGTGTGTGTGAGTGTGCGCATGTGTGTGTGTCCGTGCATGCACATACGTGTGTGTGCATACACATTTGTGTGTGTGTTTGTGTGCATGTGTGTATGTGAATACATGTGTGTGTGTGCATGTTTGTGTATACACATGTACACACACACACACACACACACACACAGGCATCCACACACATGCATCCACATGCACACAGGAGTGAGTTTAATAAACAGACCCACATACGTCCATGTTGATGTGTTTTTTCTCTTCCAGAAACCCAACTTGATTCTGAATGTCGATGGCTTCATCGGCGTGACCTTTGTGGATCTGCTGAAAAACTGTGGCTGCTTCACAAGGTGGGGCCATTTTCAAACCGCTTGGCTTGATGAGACTGTCAGGAAAATTATTCTTCACAAAAGCAGCAATTGGTCGCTGTTTTGCTTTTAGGCCTGTTTGTTCCAGAATCTATAATGTGACTGTTGAGTGTTTGATCATCTGTAACATGACTGTTTCAGAATCTGTAATGTGACTGTTCCAGAATCTGTAATGTGACTGTTCCAGAATCTGTAACATGACTGATCCAGAATCTGTAACATGACTGATCCAGAATCTGTAACATGACTGTTCCAGAATCTGTAATGTGACTGTTCCAGAATCTGTAATGTGACTGTTCCAGAATCTGTAACATGACTGATCCAGAATCTGTAACATGACTGTTCCAGAATCTGTAATGTGACTTCCAGAATCTGTAACATGACTGTTCCAGAATCTGTAATGTGACTTCCAGAATCTGTAACATGACTGTTCCAGGATTTATAATGTGACTTCCAGAATCTGTAACAAGACTGTTCCAGAATCTATAAAGTGACTGTTTCAGAGTCTATGACTTCCACAATCTTCAGTGTGACTGTTCAGAATCTGTAACATGACTGTTCCAGAATCTATAACATGACTGTTTCAGAATCTGTAACATGACTGTTTCAGAATCTATGTGACTCCCAGAATCAGTAACATGACTGTTCCGGAATCTGTAACATTACTTTCATAATCTAGAACATAACTGTTCCAGAATCTAGAACATGACTGTTCCAGAATATAGAACATAACTGTTCCAGAATCAGTAACGTGACTCTTCCAGAATCTGTATTGTGACTCTTCCAGAATCTATGACATCATTGAGCAGTAGTCTCCTGCTGACCCCTAGAAGTTGTTACAGTTTCCTGTGATTTTGTTGTTGTTGTTGTTGATTTAAGTGATTTAAAAAAAGAGTGTAGATGACAACTTTACCACCAGCTGAAAGATAAGTAGACTGAATTTCATCCCTCGCATTACTTGTTTGCACATTAATTATCTGGGTTTGCGATTTATAATTATTTAATCAATGGCTGGCTGTTTCTGTCAGGGAGGAGGCCCGTGAGTTTGTGGAGATGGGGGCACTCAACGCTCTCTTTGTCTTGGGACGCAGCATGGGCTTCATCGGTAAGATCTGTGGCACTTTTCTTTGTAGGGGGTGTTATTTTGTCTGCAGTTTGGTTGCCTTGTTGGGTGGTTGGAAGATTTCTGGGGTGAAAGTATGTAGGAGCTTAAAGATTTTCTGTATGTGTGGACCCGTAAGCTGCTGAATGATTGCACTGTACTACAAAAACATGCATGCAAGTATGCCTGTACCTGCATGTTCACACACACACACACACACACACACACACACTCTCTCTCTCTCTCTCTCTCTCTCTCTCTCTCTCTGTGTCTCAGTCTGTGTGTGTGTGTGTGTCTCTCTCTCTCTCTCTCTCTCTCTCTCTCTCTCTCTCTCTCTCTCTCTCTCTCTCTCTCTCTCTCTCTCTCACTCATATGCACAGAAACACATAGACATTTTGTTTCTTAGTTGTCTCAATGTAGTGGTATTGAACTTGAACCTTTTCTGTTTTGTTTAAATTTAATTATGCCAAACATTTGTGAGAGAAGAGCCTCAGAGCTATGGCGACTACACAGATGCATCATTCTAGGCTGGTCTAACATGGTTCATGTGCTGTTTTTAAAGAAAGAGGAAAACTGAGGTGCCTGTTATTTCAGGTGTGGAAAGTTTGAGGAAAATTGTATTCTTGGACAAAGTCTTGGAAAGTTTGGGATTTTTGTGATAATGGTCAGCAGATAATCTGTAGAGTGTGATTTGAAAAAAAAATAGAAAAAAAAAGGAAAAAAAATTGGGGTGGGTGGGGGGGAACCAAACCATGGATCATAAGAGGAAAATACTTTGAAACTTTCATCCTTAATAATTTGGTGAATTTATGTGGGTGCCAGATCTCCAAGGAAGTGACTCGTATATGGGCGCTCTGTCTAGAACTGAACAAGGTTGAGTGGGGCAATGCTGAGCTGTCTCTCTTTGTCCCCAGGCCACTACCTGGACCAGAAGCGACTGAAGCAAGGATTGTACAGGCACCCGTGGGACGACATCTCCTACATCATGCCCGACAGTGTGGAGCAGCCATGAACATGGAACTCGACCCCCGTCTGCTTCTGCTAACATACAGTCCATCACCCCATCAGTTTCTTCTGACAGAGAATTCAGCTCCCATTCTCCTTCTGCTAACATAGAAATCATCAGTCCTTCTGCTAACATAGAAATCATCAGTCCTTCTGCTAACATAGAAATCATCAGTCCTTCTGCTAACATAGAAATCATCAGTCCTGCTGCTAACATAGAAATCATCAGTCCTGCTGCTAGCATAGAAATCATAATCCTTCTGCTAAAATATAAATCATCAATCCTTCTGCTAACATAGAATTCAACACTTCGTCTGCTTCTGCTAACATCAGATTCAGCACCCCATCATTTTCTGTTAACATATAGTTCATCCCACCTCCCTCTGCTAGCCTGCAGTTCATCAACCCTTCGTCTGCTAACAAAGTAACATACAAATCATCACCCCATCTGCTACTGTTAGCATGCAATTCAACACCCCATCGGCTTCTGCTAACATACAGTTCATCACCCCTTCTTCTGCTAACAAAGTAACATACAAATCATCACCCCATCAGCTGCTGTTAACATGCAATTCAACACCCCATCGGCTTCTGCTAACATACAGTTCATCACCCCTTCTTCTGCTAACAAAGTAACATACAAATCATCACCCCATCTGCTACTGTTAGCATGCAATTCAACACCCCATCGGCTTCTGCTAACATACAGTTCATCACCCCTTCTTCTGCTAACAAAGTAACATACAAATCATCACCCCATCTGCTGCTGTTAACATGCAATTCAACACCCCATCGGCTTCTGCTAACATACAGTTCATCACCCCTTCTTCTGCTAACAAAGTAACATACAAATCATCACCCCATCTGCTACTGTTAGCATGCAATTCAACACCCCATCGGCTTCTGCTAACATACAGTTCATCACCCCTTCTTCCACTGACAAAGTTACATAGAATTAACACCCCATCTCCTCTACTAACATACAGTTCAGCACCCCGTCTGTTTCTGAGTCTGCTTCACAATGGACAGTTTGAGGTGTGCAAGCTAGTTATTGGGATTTCCTGATTCTGCAGGACTTTTTCCTTCTGCATCATTCCAGCTAATGTGGAACGTCAGTGACTGAATACTCTTTCTTTTTTTCTTTCTTTTTTTCTTCCTTATGTTGTTGGTTTCATTTCTTTTCTTTTACATATCTGCAGTATTCTTGTGAAAAAGGGTTGATAAGGGAAAATATCCCTGGTAAATTGTTCCGTATGGATGGTCAAGATGTGAATTTTTAATAATTTGTTTTCATTACGTGAGATTCAGTGACTGAATACTCTTTCTTGTGCTTTTTTTCTCTTCTTTTTCTTCTTCCTTATTGGTTTCATTTCTTTTCCATATCTGCAGTATTTTTGTGAAAAGGGGTTGATACGGGAAAATATCCCTGGTAAATTGTTTTGTTTGAATGGTCATGGTGTGATTTTTTAATGTATTTTTTTCATTACACAAGACAAAAAGGGGAATTAGTGATGCAATGTCTTGCATAAAAAAACTGTTGCACTATGCTGGTGAAATTATTAATGGATTATTTTGTGCATCAGTCCTGCCATTGGATATACATTGTTACATGTATAACAGATTTTTTGTTGTTGTTGTTCATTTGTGTTTATTTATTAATTAGCTTAGGGTTGTGTTTTTGTGTGTGTGGTTTTTTGTTGTTGTTTTTGTTTTTTTAATGCAGATATATTTGATTTGTTATTTCTGAAATATAATAGCTTTTTCTGCTATATTATTGTTGGACAGGTATAGTTATTTATTATTTTCATGGAATATTACTGTTAGCATATATCACCACCCCTGAAGTCTTTGTTCAGATGGATGACTTGGAGCCATATGGGCCTGCATGTATGAAGAGCAAGTAAAGTTAAAGATGGGTAGCCTCTAATCCCAGTCAGTGAGGGAGTCCACAAGTCTGGCTCTCATTGCAGGCAGAGAAAGGATCTAGGAGGCTATCAATTTAAATGCATTTGGGCCAGCTGTATAGACTTGTTTGGGCTGCGCGCGTGCTGATTCTTTCATTGTTGTCAGTGTTTAGATGATGAACACAGTTAAGAGAGGCTAAATGCTCCTCATGCAAGTTTAGAAGATAAATGGCATTAAGAGAGGCTAAATGCTCCTCATGCAAGTTTAGAAGATAAATGGCATTAAGAGAGGCTAAATGCTCCTCATGCAAGTTTAGAAGATAAATGCCATTACGAGAGGCTAAATGCTCCTCATGCAAGTTTAGAAGATAAATGCCATTAAGAGAGGCTAAATGCTCCTCATGCAAGTTTAGAAGATAAATGCAAATTATGAGAGGCTAAATGCTCCTCATGCAAGTTTAGAAGATAAATGCCATTAAGAGAGGCTAAATGCTCCTCATGCAAGTTTAGAAGATAAATGCCATTAGGAGAGGCTAAATGCTCCTCATGCAAGTTTAGAAGATAAATGCCACTAGGAGAGGCTAAATGCTCCTCGTGCAAGTGGGCCTTGATTGATACCATGGTGATTTTGTGCCACACACCAAGTTTTTATTTAAGGGTCCACCTGCTGCATAGATGTAGGAATTTGATGCGAGGGTGATTCTTTTTGAGCGTGCGTTTCATTGGAGCGTTGTTTTAGCTGGGATGAGCTGAACGCAAATCAGATGAGCATTTGCTCTTCTTCTTCTTCTTCTGCTTTGTCATTTGCTGCTTGATCTGACATGTTTTATGATCTAAACTGAAAGTGTAGCTTTTCTTCTTCTGCTGTGTCATTTGCTGCTTGATTTGACATGATGTTTTGTGATCTAAACTATGAAAACGTAGCATTGGTATTGAATGGTTTATTTTCATTCCTCTAGATCAGCTGAATTCCCTTTTCGGGGGAAAAAGAAGTAATGACTGTATTATACAGACTGTGTAGGTAGACCCAGAGGGCTGATCTGTGCCAAAGAATTAGCATCTGGTGTGACATTTATATTATTTTGTGTCGTCTGTTAGCCCTGATGTAACCCTGTGTGGTTGGCTGGACACAAAGCACCAGCCAATAAACTGTGTATGTGTCTGTTAGCCCTGATGTAACTCTGTGTGGTTGGCTGGACACAAAGCACCAGCCAATAAACTGTGTATGTGTCTGTTAGCCCTGATGTAACTCTGTGTGGTTGGCTGGGCTCAAAGCATCAACCATTAAATGTGTATGTGTCTGTGTTAGCCTTGATGTAACCTGTGTGGTTGGCTGGGCTCAAAGCATCAACCATTAACTGTGTATGTGTCTGTGTTAGCCCTGATGTAACTCTGTGTGATTGGCTGGGCTCAAAGCACCAACTAACTTTTGTGGCGTCTA
>OY757542.1:4420653-4443964 GCA_963584105.1 Alviniconcha strummeri
TCTTCAGCCTCAGCGAGCGGCTGATTGTTTAACAGGCAATGGATCCGACGTAACAGTGTCCTGAACATGTGAAGTAAACATGATGCTTAACGTCCACAAAACCATAGGGCTTACTAGGGACGGGGGAGAAGGGGGGAGGTGGGGAGGGGGCATGACGATGGGGGAAGAGGGAGATTATATACCTATCGCTACACTCACCACCAGAAAGACGCCGGCATTAAGATGGGCAGCGATGAGAGCCATTTTAATGTTTCGTTAATTGTGAGAGACAAAGTCACAAGACGGTGTCCCACAAACCACAACCCTTTTGAAGAGAAAGGAGAGCCGAAGCGGTATCGAGCTGAGGTCCATCTACCACCGCTAGGCCAAACCGGCTCACACTGCAGAAGAACGAAGCTATACCTATCGCTACACTCACCACCAGAAAGACGCCGGCATTAAGATGGGCAGCGATGAGAGCCATTTTAATGTTTCGTTAATTGTGAGAGACAAAGTCACAAGACGGTGTCCACAAACCACAACCCTTTTGAAGAGAAAGGAGAGCCGAAGCGGTATCGAGCTGAGGTCCATCTACCACCGCTAGGCCAAACCGGCTCACACTGCAGAAGAACGAAGCTATACCTATCGCTACACTCACCACCAGAAAGACGCCGGCATTAAGATGGGCAGCGATGAGAGCCATTTTAATGTTTCGTTAATTGTGAGAGACAAAGTCACAAGACGGTGTCCACAAACCACAACCCTTTTGAAGAGAAAGGAGAGCCGAAGCGGTATCGAGCTGAGGTCCATCTAGCACCGCTAGGCCAAACCGGCTCACACTGCGGAAGAACGAAGCTGCATAGTCTGTCTAGTCTGACTGTCAAGCAGCAGGCTGTGTGGCGTATCACTGGCGGGGGCTACCACACGTATCGGACATTGTATGTGTTTCATTGTTTCAAAACAGAGTGACGACCAGACAGTTGTGTGCACTGCCAACACGGGCCACGAATCGGTTCAGCTCGGATACAACCCATCGGATTACAGCATGAGACAGTTCTCGGTGAGCACTTCATGTCTGGCAGTAGTGACTCGGGAGGGAGGTGGTGTGTGTGTGTGTGTGGGGGGGGGGGGGGGGTGCGTGTGTGTGCGTGCGTGGGTGCGTGTGTGTGTGCCTATGCGTGTGACTGTGACTCTGTGTGTGTGGTGTGTGTGTGTGTGTGTGTGTGTGTGTGTGTGTGTGTGTGTGTGTGTGTGTGTGTGTGTGTGTGTGTGTGTGTGTGTGTGTGCGTGTGTGTCAATTATATTACCGTTCTGATCTGCTAAAAAAAAAAAGTTCAACAAAATGCTCCCCCCAAAACGAGAACGTGCCTTTAAAGGTCTGTATTATACAGCCTTTAAAGCGGTTCTACCTTTCGCTGGTTCTAGACGGACTGTCAAACGCAGCAGTTCGCCAGGTGGACGGTTCCGTCTACTGCAGTTTCACACGCCGGGCCGCTCTGACCAGTGTCAAGCTGGACGGCACCCCGCGGGAGTTTGACCTGAACAACCAGTATTACCTTCCTGGCATGGGGACCTATCTATCAGGGTAAGTTGTTGATCACGTGTTTGGTGATTTAAGTCAGGTGATCAGAGTCAGCACAGTGACAGAATGACCGGGATCTGTTTACAGAATGACCGGGATCTCTTTACAGAATGACCAGGATCTCTTTACAAAATGACCGGGATCTCTTTACAGAATGACCGGGATCTCTTTACAAAATGACCGGGATCTCTTACCGTTACGTGCTACTGCGGTAACACTGGGGTGGGACGGATACCCTTTTTAGCTAGGTCTTACTTTGACACGTGAACTTACCAAATTATTCCCCACCAGCCTCCTTCATTTAAGAAGGTGAATCTAGCACTGCCAGCCTTCAGAGCTCAGGAGTTGTGTGAAAGTAAAGTTCCTCAGAGTTCAGGAGCTGTGTGAAAATAAAGTTCCTCAGAGTTCAGGAGCTATGTGAAAGTAAAGTTCCTTAGAGTTCAGGAGCTGTGTGAAGATAAAGTTCCTCAGAGTTCAGGAGCTATGTGAAAGTCAAATTTCTCAGAGCCAAGAGCTGTGTGAAAGTCAAATTCTTCAGAACTCAGGAGCTGTGTGAAAGTCAAGTTCCTCAGAGTTCAGGAGCTGTGTGAAAATAAAGTTCCTCAGAGCTCAGGAGCTTTGTGAAAGTCAAGTTCCTAAGAGTTCAGGAGCTTTGTGAAAGTAAAGTTCCTCAGAGTTCAGGAGCTGTGTAAAATAAAGTTCCTCAGAGCTCAGGAGCTGTGTAAAAGTCAAGTTCCTCAGAGCTCAGGAGCTGTGTAAAATAAAGTTCCTCAGAGCTCAGGAGCTGCGTGAGAGTCGAGGTGGCCGTCTTGGGCTCCCCGACCCTGAAAGTCAAATTCCTCAGAGCTCAGGAGCTGTGTGAAAGTCAAGTTCCCCAGAGCTCAGGAGCTGTGTGAAAGTCGAGGTGCTCCCCGTCTCTAATAAGCCTTATGGTTTCTGTGGATGTACAGCAACACTGAACATTGAATGTGTTAGCCTTGTCTCTGGGTTGATTGGCCGGTCTTTGACACGTAAGCTAATGGATCAGTCAGCATGTGCGTGAGAAGTGTAGCAGATTTTGCAATTCAGGCCGCGTCGAAGAGCAAAAAGGGGGTTGTTTTGTCACTGAGATGAAACTCAGAGATACGCACGCACTGAGAGAGAGAGAGAGAGAGAGAGAGAGAGAGAGAGAGAGAGAGAGAGAGAGAGAGAGAGAGAGAGAGAGAGAGAGACTCATGAATGAATGAATGAATGAATAAACTTTATTTTACGAGGGTAGTGGAGAAGGCTCAAGGTCTTTTTACATCCAGCCCTCGCCCATGAGGGAAACCACTATCAACTAAGGATACAATGAGCTACATTATGTTGAGTACATGTACATTCATACAAACCATGTTGAAACTGACACCAGTAAACCGAAAAACAAGTCGACAATGAGAGAGAGGGGGCGGACAGAGACAGAGAGACAGCGACAGAAAGACGGAGACAAAGACAAAAACAGACAGAAAGACACACACAGTGATACATCTGCACACTTTTTGGCAAAGTAATGATTTGGCCTACGTTTTAAAAACAAATCAGTGAAAACAAAAAATACAGATTGGGGCCAGCAGGGGCATGAGGGGTGGGGGTTGGTGGGGAGGGGGGGGGGGGGGAGGTTGGTTGTTTTGTTTCCATGATGGTGCTCTGTTTTCCATGCTGAACATACAGTCCCTCTTTTCACCCCAGGTACTGACGTTATCTGGAAACACATTGATGCCCCAGCCATCTCATCGACAAAGGTGGATCTAGCAGCCTTCACCTCTCCAGCTGCAACAACTCCAACACCCAGCGCAGCATCCCGTCCACAGGCGGTCGTGGGCTCTTTGCTCCTCTTTTTATTTGTGTTGGCGGCAGCTACTGTCCTGACAATGTAGCGTAGAGAGAAGCGTGCAATATGGGCGGTTCAGTGCAGCTGGTTTGCACGAGTGAATCATGCACTTTGTAATCTTTCGCGAGAGGTCGCAGCGTCACTTCCGGGCCGATTTCTGAGTAGGCGTTTGCTTCACAACAAAGGAAGTGGAATCTGTAATCGCGAAGCAGTACAAATGCCACCACTGCTGCAGTTGTAGAAATTACAGGGGAAAGGGGATGGAGGGTGGAAAAAAGTGTCTTTGCGTCGTGTTTTTTTTTGGCTGATCAGAAGGTAGCGGCGAGTTCGTGGGAAAAAAATCGTTTGGGGGCATCCTATAGCACGAGCAACAAGTTATGAACGGGCCTCCAAAAATTCTGACTACGGGCCTCAAAAATGTCTTTAAAGTTGGCAGTGTAAAATGAGCAAATTCAAAGTACGCACCGGAAGTAAAAGCAGCCTTGGGACTTAAGCGATGCCGGCAAATGTCAAGGGAGTTAACAACCCCTGCCTGAACCGCCCAGGGTATATAGGTCCATGAAACCGCAGTTGCGTAGTTGGCCGTCCCTAATAAACCTTATGGTTTCTGTGGACATTAAGCACCATGTTTACTTACCTACTTACTGCGCAGTGCACAAGTCGCTGCGGAATGGCGAGGGGACACCGGCCTTAACACTTCCATTGTTCTGGCGGCGGTCCACGGTCTCTCCGGTCTTTTTCAGGCGGTATCCGCGGTCGAGCATTCACTCTCTCCTCCTCCCCCCCCCCCCCCCCCCCCCCCCCGTCCCTAATAAGCAACCTCGCTTCTGTGGACGTAAAGCAAATTGGTCCCGGGAAGAGGAAGCGCTAGATGATCTTCCTTGAAAGGACGACTGAGAGGGCCATCGTCAATCAGACGAATATCGGAACCGTTTCAAAGGGCAACGTTGGGGAAACTTCTGAGAGAAGGGGTGGAGCGCATAATTATGGCTTTTCCCGAACGCAGAGATACCATCTTGAACTGAACTGTAGCGATAGTCTCGCCTTGTTGACGCCACTGGATGCAGTTTTTCAGATTGCGTCATTCTTTGGCGTTCTGTATGCACCCAAACCCCAAGCACTGGTTTACGACATCCTTCCTCCAACCATTGCCTTAACTGATTAGGCCATAGGTCTCGAGGGCTGGTAAGCGGAAGGACCTCGGTTCGATACCGCTTCGGCTCTCCTTTCTCATCAAAAAAGGTTGTGGTTTGTGGACACTGTCTTGTGACTTTGTCCATCACTTCCTACTGAAACATTAAAATGGCTCTCATCGCTGCCCATCTTAATGCAGGAATCATTCTGGTGGTGACAGTGTAGCGATAGGTATATAGTCTCCCTCTCCCACCACCTCCATGCCCCCTTCCCCCCCTTCTCCCCGTCCCTAATAAGCCTTATGGTTTCTGTGGACGTTAAGCACCATGTTCACTCACTCACTCTCGAAAAACTCTAAGTGTAAGCTAACGGACAGGTTTTCGGAACCCCTCCGTTTCAAAAGTAACAAACAAGGTTTGCAAGCGTAAAGGGTGATTGCTCTCTCTCTCTCTCTCTCTCTCTCTCTCTCTCTCTCTCTCTCTCTCTCTCTCTCTCTCTCTCTCTCTCTCTCTCACTGTGTGTGTGTGTGTGTGTGTGTGTGTGTGTGTGTGTGTGCGTGCGTGCGTGCGTGCGTGTGTGTGATACTAGTATAGTTGCAGATCATTTTAAGCTTACCACTGTTTATTACAGAGCTCAAGGCAATGATGTTTTTACTTTATGTTAACCCCTGCACTGCCCCAGTATGTAAAATTTCCGGGCTGAAAGATGCACGCACAAACCAGCAAACAGTGTCTTTTCCGGTCCTATAACACACCTACTTTTGATGGTATGCATTTTGATGAAAATTCTTTCACATGCCGGTGCGAAAAAAGGCAAAAGGCTTAAGGGTTTCGAATTTGGTACTTTTACTGGTTGTTTTCAAGTGACAGCAGTGAAGGGGTTAAACACGGTGCGTCAGCTATCTTAAACAAAAGCTAGGCTAAACTTTTAAGAGGCCACCAGTGTATTGCACAAGTGATAGAATTGTACCCCTGCCTCTTCGGTAAAGTAAACACGGTGCTTAACGTCAAAGAAACCATAAGGATTATCAGGGACGGGAGAAGGAGGGAAAGGGGGTATGGAGGTGTGGGAAGAGGGAGGACCCCCCCCACCCACACCACTCTTATCTACCAGGTCCGCCCTGCCGAGGCAGAAGGAATGCCGGGTTCTGCGTGAGCCGAGGCAGAAAGAGAAGGGGGGAAAAAAATTAAGACTGGATAGCTTCCTGCCATTTAAAACTTGGCTAACCTAATTAATCCTGTCTGGGTTATTGGCGCTGGAGTGTCTGGAAGTGTTTGTTGGCGGTTGACTGCTAGCATTCCAGCAATCTCAGTCGTTCATGGCCCTTGTTACCATAAAAATTAATACACTTTGTATTTATAATCTTTGTTGTTACACAAGTGAGTCAGGTATGTGTTGTCTCCCTTGTTATATGTATATGTGGTTCTCTTTTATCGATTCCACACAAGCACTCAATACGCCTCACTCTGATACAAATTAAAAAAGCTGTCATTATGCCTGGCATGTACTGTTCTTCAAGAAAAGAACTTTGGAGCTATGTAAATAGTATTACAAGACTATGTGACAGAATACTGTCTTTAGGTTACAATGTGTCAGTGAACACTCGAGTCGATGAGCGAATTATAAATGTACATCATCGCTTTCTTTTAAGCAATTCAAGCACAGGTACCTCCTTTGCATCAGTCTTCTCGCTCTCTACCTCTGTATCATGAATGTACTCTTGTTAATGAAAACTTTTGCTAACCGGTACACTTCTGTTTCCCTACTGTTCAAATCAAGAGTGAAAGATGTATGCTGCCTGTTGAGTTTTCCTTTATTTCTGCTCAATAAAAAAGAATAAACACAATGCATTATAGTCAGTTAGCAATCTTTTTGTGATTATTTTCATTTAAGCAGTATGTAGCTTTCACTTTCTGTATGTGCAATAGTTGTGCATGAAAACTACCAGAAAGCACTCCAATTAGTTGATAGCCCAGTGATATATATGCACACTTGGTTAGCAACTTCCCCAGTCACACAGCTCATGAACAGACACAATGATTTTTTTCAAAATCAATATAATTGTACACGTCGCAAGCATTTCACCAGCTGGGTATATAGTGACTGTATGACAAAACATAACGCCTCCTTGTGATGTGAAGTGTAAACAGCAATGCATGTAACATTCTACCCTCCTTTTACATTTAAGGGCACTTCTCAGAAAACCAGATTTCTGTCTCAAATTTTCAAACCAGAAGGGGGACAGGATTCACTTTCAGTTAGATTACCAACACACACATGCCTCTTTAAAATCTAATGTATCTGACAGGCATGCATGAATCACTGATTCAAAAACTTGCAGTTCTCATACTTTGGACATTTATTATGATTATGTTCCTGTGCATGTGTGTGTGTGTGTGTGTGTGTGTGTGTGTGTGTGTGCGCGCGCGTGCGTGCATGTGTGTGTGTATGTGAGTGTATGTGTGTACATGTGTGTGTGTGTGTGTGTGTGTGTGTGTGTGTGTGTGTGTGTGTGTGTGTGTGTGTGTGTGTGTGTGTGTTTGGGGAGAGGGAGGGGGATAAGAGTACACAAAATTCTCTACCACAATTACAGATCACAAAACTGAGAGAATCGACAATGTACATGCTAACCTGAAATATAATTTTATATACTGTTTGTGATAGGTTCATCATAGTAGATTTATCAGGAGGGAATGGGATGGGGAGGGTGGGTGGTGGGTGGGAGGAAAAACAGTTACTGTTTGGGGAGTGTCGCTGTGTATGTGACATTTTAAACTCAAAACAATATTAGCTCAGTTTTGCAGTACAGGCATTAACTTGATTAAACACTGACATCCATTCTGCACCATCCACACCCCCCTCCATCCACACACACACACACACCCATGGCACATGAGTGCACCAGCCCTGTCTGACGGGTCCAGTTGCGCAGGCTAAACGGTTACATCACTTCGGATTGCCTGCCTTTCTGGTGGAAAGAAACCCATGGCACAATGTGTGACACCGCACAATCCAGTCCAAACAAAGAACTTTATGAGCATAAAAACCACAGAAGCTTCTGCATTGCAGAGTTGGTTTCTTCAGGGTCAATGGCCATCATACACAACCATTTGCGCATTGCTATGCTGGTGTGTTACCATCAGGTGCTATCCATTCACTTGGCCCAAAAGCTGTACAAGATTAAAATGACCTTGACCTACATTAACATTTCAACAACACTCTTTCAAATGTCTTTTTATTCCTTGGAACTGGCCTCCTCCACACTTCCAATTTTTTTAACGCCTGCTTCTTCCAGGACCAGCTCTGTGGCTGACTTTTCTTCAGCAACAGCACGGTACAAGCTGGGATCTGGAAAGGTGGCTGTTGCCAGAGAAGGGTTCTTGTTGAGGAAGGGGTGCCACACACCCTGGATGGTAGGTGAGTCTGTGTGCCAGTTTTTGGCCAGTTTGACAATCTGAACGCCGGAACGTGTGCGCAGGTGCTCCAACCATTTGCAGACATCCTCTGCTGAGTTCTTTGCCATGCAGACGACCTCGCGCCGGCCGTTCACTGCACGCAGAGGCAACATGCAGAAGTTTGGGTCAATGTGACAATCCGCACATACACTCCAGTCTCTGAGAAAAAGCGACAGAAAGACAGGCAGAGGAGCAAAGACAGAGAGGCAGAAAGACAGGCAGAGGAGCAAAGACAGAGAGGCAAACAGACAGGCAGAGGAACAAAGACAGAGAGGCAGAAAGACAGGCAGAGGAGCAAAGACAGAGAGGCAAACAGACAGGCAGAGGAGCAAAGACAGAGAGGCAGAAAGACAGGCAGAGGAACAAAGACAGAGAAGCACTCTCCAGTCTCTGAGAAAAAGAGACAGAAAGACAGGCAGAGGAGCCAAGACAGAGAAGCACTCCCCAGTCTCTGAGAAAAAGAGACAGAAAGACAGGCAGAGGAGCCAAGACAGAGAAGCACTCTCCGGTCTCTGAGAAAAAGAGACAGAAAGATAGGCATAGGAGCAAAGACAGAGCGGCACTCTCTGGTCTCTAGAAAAAGAGACAGAAAGACAGGCAGAGGAGCAAAGACACAGAGGCACTCTCCAGTCTCTAGAAAAAGACAGAAAGACAGGCAGAGGAGCAAAGACACAGAGGCACTCTCCAATCTCTGAGAAAAAGACAGAAAGACAGGCAGAGGAGCAAAGACACAGAGGCACTCTCCAATCTCTGAGAAAAAGACAGAAAGACAGGCAGAGGAGCAAAGACACAGAGGTACTCGCCAATCTCTGAGAAAAAGACAGAAAGACAGGCAGAGGGACAAAGACAGGCAGACAGACAAGAGAATGACAGAGAGGGTGAAACACAGTGAAGGAGAGAGAAGAGACATAGTCTTGCTCTCACGTCAGGGCAATCAGTTGGAGGGTAGTGATAAGAAAACGAAACAAACTGAGGCACATAATTACTAGGGTCATTAGGGTCATGCCCCATTTTGAAGAGAAACCCATAACAAGTTCTGATACAACCTTAATACAAGCTGTACTTCTAATGTTGTAGGCTTCATCTGTCAAGACTCACAGTACAATTACCAGTACCACTGTGCTGGCAGACATGAAGCCGAAGTAGGTAAAAAAAATATCAAAATCCTCCTCACAGGCATACATGAGGCAGACCGAAGAGTCCTGAAAACTCTTCTCTTAGAGTCAGATGCGAAGACAAAGACAGCAAAACTTACAGTACTCTGCAGTCACGTCGGGGGCTTTGTGTCTCCGTGGTTTCAGGTACACCACCACACCTGGATTGTCCCGCGTGAAGTCCAGTAGGTGCTTTTCTATAAAGTCTCTGAAGCACACAAAACCAGTTGTTGGTTGTTTTTTAGTTGTTGTTTAAGCTCAGGGCTATAATTTCAAGCAATCTCTTGTCCAGTGGCCATCAAACTGCATGAGCAACGCACGCACGCACGCACACACACACACACACGCACGCACACACACACACACACACACACACACACACACACACACACACACACACACCCCACAACCACTCCTTAATGACCTTAATAAAAGACCTGTCAAGTGCCAAAGATTTGAGTTATCACCATCTAAAGTTCAGAAGATCTAGCTTACAAAAACTATATACGAGAAAATTCCACCATGAAGAGTTTAAAACTTTTTCTGTAGTTTCATTTTTGGTAGCTCTAGACAGCAAATGTCTCAGCTGCTTCCCTTTAGTTTTAATACATTCATAAGCTAAAGTTTGAACTTGATCAGATAAGACTGACTAGTCAAAAACCCATTACTTTCAGTCAAAAACCCATTACTTTCAGTTTAAGTACTTTCACCTGTCAACTTCATAAGCATTGCCATGCCAAGTTCCATTACAATAGGTTGAGGGTACAGAATGACAGAAGATATCATCTGGTCAAACAGTTTAAATTTTGAATGTTCACTGTCAGAGTAAGCTCAACGTTAAACACAGCACACCAGTATTTTCGCTGGACACCTTGGTTTATGGTGATCTACCATCAAACTAAATTTGGTCAGAAAATCATTAGTTCAGGAGATGAAGTTATAACACTTAATAGTAAAAACTGTCATATCTTGATTATATAAGCCATCACTGTGACCTTGAACTTGAAGATAACTTTTCTTGTAGTTTCTTGTTGATGCTTTGTTTGGGGATTTTTTTTTTTCTTTTTTTTTTTTCTTCTTTCTTTTCTTGCATGACACTCCAGCCCATGATGATTCACCACCACATGTATCAGGTCTGGTTACAAAAGGCTGAGCAGTTAAACAAATATCCTCTGAACAAAGCCTGACACACGGACAGACGGGCACACAGACATGGAGATTCAAGTCCCCCCCACCCCACTTCATTATGGGGTGGGGGGTTATAATAACTATGCATACTGAGCAAACTGGACCAGAACAGAACTTACAAAGTAGTGTGGTTAGATGTCTTACTTTTCCACCACTCCTGTCAGAGCTCAAAATTAGGTACTAATACTCATAGTCACTGAAACTAAATGAAACTGGTATGAAACTGTGATGCTCAGCAGAGGTTATGAACAGCAGTGACTGTGAGAATAAGCCAAGCCTTGCTCTCAGGTAAAGCAAGGTGGTTTTTGTTTGTTTGTTTATTGTTGTAGCTTTTCGTTGCTTTTTTTGTTTGGTTTGTTTTTTGCTCTTTCCTTTTTGTGGGTTTGTTAGTTTTAGCTTCTTCTCATAATTATTATGTTGGGAAGGGCATAACAGAAAAGGATCAATCACTGGTTTCTGTTGCATAAATCATCAGGGACCACTAAAATTAAATTAAAAACAAAAGCTATTCTTATTTTAATTATAATCATTTTACACTGAAACCCAGACAAGCCTCTCTAAATGAACCTTGATGATCAATATTTTTTTATGCGTTTACCGCAGCGTTTGTTTTCAAGCAGCTGTTGCATTCTCCCCTACTGCCTCCTCCATCACCTGACCCACTGATCAATATCTGCTACTGTACTGGTAACCAACACTGCATGGTGGCGTTTTCCCCCCTACGCACATACATGTGTCTATGCACATTTGTGTAAAGATTTCAATGGAACAGAGGCAAGTCTACAATCAAGCTGGAGGCGTCTTTCACTGCTGATGAGCTACTTTATAACAGTTAACACTGACTGAGCAACACTGTAAGGATGACTAAAGGTACTGATGTATAAAATGAGACTGTAATTATTATTTTTTTAATTTTGCAGCTATTCTTTTTACAACTTTAATAATATTTCCAAATAATACTGTTTTCAGAAGTGAAAAGATTATGGTCAGCGTAAAGATCCTGTATTGAGTACATGTCTACAGATATATTATGTAATTGAGTCAAATAAGATAATAGTACATAAACCTAGTTGGTGGTGGTGTGGTGTGTGTGTGTGTGCGTGTGTGTGTGTGTGTGTGTGTGTGTGTGTGTGTGTGTGTGTGTGTGTATGTGTGTGTGATGGTTAATCAGTAATCACCATGCACATTCAATGCATCTATAGGTTGAATAGATACTGCTAAGACTGGAGATGACATCATTAAAAACTGATTAATACTATTTCATAAAATGGCACTGTATTACTATTATACAAATGCATCTATACTAGATATTATTATATATCTTTATTTAAAATGCATAATATAAAAAAGAGTATCATATATTAATAGATATTATTTGTTTTAAATATATCTGAATGTTTCATGTGCCACTACTAGTACTAGTGCTATTACAACATGTATGGTATACACATGACTCATTGCAATATGTTATTATTATTATGCCCCCACCTTGCTCAAAATCATGACAGACCTTTATGTGCATATGACTCCCGGGGTATACCTTGGAAGTTGACGCTTTCTGAAGCCAAATGGCACTGTGCGTGCGTGTGTGTGTGTGTGTGTGTTTAATTAAATCTAAACTAATTAACTTAGGCGTTATGTCTGAAAAGTTAAGATAAGAGCAAGTTCATAATATATAATAAATAATAATTAGCAGCAGTACATCATCACTTTAAAAGGACTTAACAACAAAGGTATTAAGATTGAAATTAGTAAAAGAGGGACTGACTCACAGAGAATGAGATAATATTAATAAACGATTTCTGGAAATAACAGGGGAGATAATCCAGAAGAGTGAAGCCCCTGCGGTTGGACATCATTTCAGACACAGACTACTGGCATATACTGATATAATATAGGTCCATGATTTCAGCCTGGCAGTCAAAAAGCACTGGAACGATTCCCGGAAATAACAGGGGAGATAATCCAGAAGAGTGAAGCCCCTGCGGTTGGACATCATTTCAGACACAGACTACTGGCATATATTGATATAATATAGGTCCATGATTTCAGCCTGGCAGTCAAAAAGCGCTAGTCTGGGACAGTATCAGACCTTCAGGCATGGACCTATACTATACTGGACTGCCATATGTGCGCTATGTGCTTGGAAACACTTTTTTCTCCTTTTTTCATGTACTATGGTCTTTTGGGCAGGGCCACACGCGGTGTGTCCATTTGGAATGGAGGACTGACTGAATTGACTGCGAGTGTTCATTATTTACACTGTGTTCTTGATTAAGAAGAAGAAATGTGGCAGTATTACTTATTAATAATATTATATATGAATACTTTTTAAAGTTTTTAATGCTAGCTTGTCATTTTTATCTTAATTTATCTCCATAACCAGCAGCTGATTAGCTCAAATGTAAAACTAAAACCGCCACTTTTTTCTTCTTGTTGTTGAATTATATATATATGACTTAGTGCCAAAAGGTGCGCATGCAAGGGGTTATGCACTTCAGTTGAAAATAAAACTGTTGAAAACTGTTTTTATTTTAAATGTTGTGTTGTGTATTTGCATGAATGAATGAATATATAGTACAGATAATTTCAGCAACCAGGCTGTGGTTAATTTCAAGATACAATCATCACACGCTGAAAAAGGACCGAAAAATGACTGCCAAAAACGGACATCCATGTACTGAGTGATTTTCATCACTTTACTTACAAACAAACCGCAAGCACATGGAATAACAATCACTGATTTGTACCCAGAAACATCATTTTAGATGGATAATATAACATCAACACTCACGAGAGTTGTATTTTCGATCAATTGATCGTGAATGTTTGCCATGTAGGTACGTCAGATGTGTTGTAAACTCAAACTGAAAACTTTGAACAACCGAAAAACGACAGCATCGCTTCAGAATCACTGGAAACGTTGTGTGTGTTCCGATCCATGCATTTGCACTACACAGCAATACTCGTTTTTTCAGCAAAGTTTTGCACAAAATCTGAAGAATATTTCCCCGATCGTTTGATACTGATGTAACATCTGATGTCCCTACAAGATATCAAATATTTTGTACAAAACAAAGGAGAAAGCAGTCTCTTTTTTATCGACAACATCCGGCACGTCATATGACCTTTCCTGAATGACTTCATTCTCCCAGCCACATGGCGTGCCTTTGTTCGGAAACATCAGACGTCATGTTTGCCACACAACTGTTGTTGTAACGTGACATAAAACATTAAACTTTTGAAGTTTAATTAAGCCCAGCAGATGTTAGTAATACTCAGCGATTCTGAGAACTGAGTACTGATTTGTGTAGAGGTCATGGTGTGTAGGTTTGACAAGTTTTTACTGAGCATATCAGCATTGGGACAGTTGCTGGTTATTGGTTTAATAATTTCAGATTCATAACACTTCAAATTCATTGACATGACCAGAGTATGCGGAACTGAGCATACTCCTGAGCCAAGTGGTCCAGCAAGGAAATAAACATCAAACATAGACAGCTGCAGACAGTACAGAGAGAGGCTGGCCACAGAGAATCCACATCTTGAAGAGCTGCATGGGGGGAGGGGGGGTCTGGACTTAATTGTTAATTTAAATTACCTTGATAAAATCAGGTCATTCTGATTTGTTTTTGTTAGACTGATCTAAGCAAACAGAATGTTTTCTATGCTAAAAATTGGGGAAATGTTATTTTCTTGTAATACTGATGTAATACAGAATTTTGTTTTATTTAATCTTTATGACTTGTGATTAAATGCAAACTGAGAAAAAATCTTCTCACTGTGTTTTTGCATGCACTTGTATGGCTGATTATAGTATACTGCATGAAAAGGTGTGTTACTTGTTATATAAAAAATGTTGAGTTATGGGTTTATGTTGTCCATCAGATATTAAAAAAATCAACATGTCACAATCATGTGTTATATGAGTGTACAAAATTTGGCACAAATATAGTAGGGGAGATGTGCACTAATAGTGTGACTTGATTTTGCGCATACCTGTGCAAAACTGAAGACACAATGAACTATGCATGTTGTAATATCTGATGTACAACATGCGGCTTTTTATTACCTTCGTCAGCAAATATTTACAAAAGTGCTCGAGGTTTTATCTTTTGCTTTTAAGAAATCTTTCCTAGCATTGTGCACATTCTAAAAACACAACTAGTTTCAATGTATCATCCACTTTATTTTCTACCCCCTTTGTCCTGTTTTCATGTACACCTTTTGGCACTAAGTCATTATATATATATATCATATATCACCTCATAATTATGTAGTGTACACAATGCAAATTATGGCACAGGTTTAATAAATGGAAATCGCTGTGAAAACTGCACCTTAAAGTTTAGCAAAGGTGATCAATATGAAATTGGAAAACATTGCCTCCTGATGTTGAATCAGTGAATATTAAAATGGAAGGGGGGGGGGGGAGGGGGGCACTTCAAACATGTTTCACTTTCAGTTAGCACTAACTCAGTAATTCTGTGACTAACACTAGTAATAGTATTCAGGAATAAAATTGGGCAAAAAATTGAACAAAATAAAAAGCAATTTTTTTTTTAGTTACGTGTAAAGAGTTTTATCATTTTTAACGTTTCCTTGCTTGTGGAGAGCAAAAGAAATCGCTGTGTGCAGTCGTAAAGGTCAACCGTGTTTAGCTTTTAGGAGAATGAAAGCATATAAAACACCAAGGTCGGCAAATGATACGCTACCTCATGCCAAGACTACCAGGACTCGATTTACAGAAGTTGAGTGTCACTCTCTGGAGTTGGCAAATATATCTGCCCATGCCATTTTGCATAACATTTTTTACAAAAGCCTTTGGAATCGCCTTGTTCGACATTGTGGTTGTGTTCGTGTTCTGCTCGTCGATCCTAACACAGGAAGTGCTTGTTATCGCCCTTTCAGAGGGAACCTTCACCTTGAGTTCATTTCCGGAATTGACGACACGACAGTCAACAAAGTGAAGATATGAATGAAGTTTTTCAACTAATTGTCTTGGTTATTTCCTGACATGGATGGGCAAACAAGTGATGAGAATTCAGATGTTGCACCAGATGACGCATTCAGTATGATATGTGGGGATTTAGGGCTCGGCGAAAACTCGAGGTCTTCAGCTTCTTTGCGCTACGAGTTGGAAATACTGTCCGATTCTGACTTAGTGAAGCCTGACAGGGGCAAACAAGAGCCGCTAGCTACCGTTGGAAAAGAATGTTCAAAAGACTCAGAACTCTTTGACAGCAAAATCCGATCATCGAGTTTTGATGAATGCAACACATCGACGAAAACGTTAAACAAGCTTAAATCTGGTTCAAATGGCAGTGTTTCTAAGCGGAGACCAAACTCAAAGTCCAGTTCGAAGTTAAAGTCGCCAAAGGCAGGCTGTGAAGGAAATCATTGTGACACTGGAACTGGAAGTGAATTCCCAACCTATGCTGATGTGCCACTGGGAACATCTCTCAGGCAGCAGAAAAAGTTGTATGAACAAAATTTGGGTAGCATTATAAAAAAGCACCGGTGTAGTGTTGACAAAGACAGCACGCCCACCGATGGTGAGTCAGAGCTGAACAGATTATGGATTTCTTTTCTTCTTATACAAATGTACAATTTAAATTACATTGATGGAAAATCATTCAGCTGTCAGGTGTTATTCCATTACCTGTGTCTTTGTTTAGGACTATTACACGTATACATGTATACATTGTAATTTTACTATTTAAGAAGTTAAATACTTTAGTGATAAATCAAATAACCAGTAAAACACAGAGTTAAAGGCATGAGTTTCAACACAGAATTTGGCTATTGTAAGTTTACTAGTTTACATTATTGTATATAAAATATATTATTATATATAATAACAATGTAATCATGTAGCCAGACTGAAACACTCAGACTGAAGTGTTGGAAGGGACTGGTAAGTGGTATTAATTTATATAATTTAAAAGTTAAAACTGTTAACTGTTACTATAGCTGACAACAACACAGTGATGCACCAGAACTTTTAAGCTAAATTTTGCATTTGATAATTGATGAACTTTGGGATAAAGCTTTGAAGTTTTATTTATCGTTTTGCAGTTGGTATGTAAGTTTACCAGGGCTATGAATAAATAATAAATGATATTTAAATTATAGTGGCCAATTTAGCAAACAGTACTTTGGGGCTTTAATTTCATTTTCATAAGAACATGTATGGCACAGTGATAGTGGTGCACTGTACAGTAACTTTAACTACCACTAGTACTGCAGCAGAATTGATTAGACAATGCCTTTTTCATAGGCTGATTCTACTTAAAGTTATAGTAATCTTTGACTTTGTTTTAAATTATTATTCAGGCTGTCTTGCTTCTCATGCTTAAGTGTGTGTGTGCACGTGTGTGTGTGTGTGTGTGTGTGTGTGTGTAATTATAAAATAGTAGAACTAGAAGAAATTTAGTTGTAGAACTAGAAACTGAGTTTCCTGCCTGTTTGTACTTTGTAAACTTTTGTCAGTGTGCTACATCACATGTATCAGATGTAATGATGTACTGTAACTGTGTTTACTTGTCTTTTCAGAAGCAGGAAATGCATCATTAACAAGTGAAGAGATTGACAAGAGGCTTCTGTCAGCATTGGGGGTAAATTTTCATATAATTTATACTGTACCACTTTCCAATACCATGACCCTGGAGTGTTAATTAACTGTTACTAGTGTTAGTGTTAAAGATTCAAGTCAAGGTTTTTGTGGCCTGTAGCTCATGTGACAATTAGACTTTGATGCAATATCAGCTGTTTCAAATCACAATGCACTTAAGCAACATTACGTTCTTCGTTCTCACAGCATCAGCAATCACTGCATGTAAAATTGCTTTCTGATGGGCTAGGCATATTACCTCATCTTTTGGGTAGCAGTCTAGCACACAGTAGTTTTCATGCTATTAGTATTACTATTAGTATTAGTATTACTATTTAAAATAAAACTCAATGATTTTTTATTTATTTTTATTTGATTTTTTTAATGCACCTTGCCCCAGGGCCTTGAAATGTTGAATGTGCATAGGTAATATTTAAAGTATCATTAATGTCAATGTCATACTTTAGCATGGTATTAAAAAGGGGGCTTGCAGGTGGCTATATAGTTAATTATGCCCACCTCTGTCTCTGTTTTTGCATTACAAAAGAATTTTCTCATGCACTGTCACATTGATCAGACACTCTGTGGCTGTCTTTCTTCTCTTACTTAAGTTACTAGTCTTAGTCTTAGGGCAGTTAGCTTTGTTAGCCTCTTAGGCTGAGTATGCCAGGGTTCATGTTAACAAGTAATTTCCAGCATTTTACCAGTTGATTGATGTCACTTGTCAGCATATTTATACTGGAAAGAAAATAAGCAATCAGTCAGATGTTCCGGTCATGATTTTGTTTGACTGGTTCCAGAAAGAAAAAGGCTTTAAGTGCAACACAGTGACAGTGAGAAGGAGAGAGAGAGAGAGAGAGAGAGAGTGTGTGTGTGTGTGTGTGTGTGTGTGTGTGTGTGTGTGTGTGTGTGTGTGTGTGTGTGTGTGTGTGTGTTCTAGATGGGAAATTGAGCAGGGTGTTTGCTAGTTCTGTAGTAGAGCTGTACATAGTAGTACTAGTACAGTAGTAGTACCAATAGACAGCCATGTAGTATTCGACCAGTTACAGTGATTATCTGACCGGTTTCCATGAACCACTTTCACCACCTTATACTAGTTATAGATGCCACACCAGTTAGAAAAATGTGTAGCATTTGTAAACTTGCATACAAAGCATGCAACTGAAACTAGCGAAAGCAGCCCAGTGTGCAGTGTCAGTGATATTTTTTATGGAAACACCTGCACATGACACAGCAGCAGGTGGTGTCACTGTCCTAGCATCAGACTCAGAGAGAATTGATAATTAACTGTATCTCACTATCTGACAGTGAATGTGCTTAATCTGCTGTCTCTTGTGCAAATTGCACATGGTGCATTGTAATACCTGTCTGGAACAGTCTTTGTGTGTCAGGTCTGGGTTAAATGAACGAACAAGGCAGTTAATTAATGCTCGAAAACCACCACATGAACACAACAGTAAATTCCTGAGTGGCCGACAGTAACTCTCATCTGGAGAGTAAATTTGTACAAGTCTGGACTGGTTTAATTGGTGATTATTTTACTGGTCATGCACTTTGAAAATCAGCTGTTGTTTGTAGTACTGCATGTGTGTCAATATACGATAATCATCCCTTAAATTTTTTACTGGTGAATTCAATGAACTACTTAAGGCTCATTATTGTTTTTGTTTTTTTAACATATAAAAAGAACATCAGAGCAACATCAAAAGCATTTAAATTAATAATAATAAACAGACATACTGGATTAACTTTTTTTTCCACAATTCAAATTATCACAGCAGAAAATATCCCTGTAGCCCACCTCCCTGGGCACCCACATACATTCACACCCACACACATACTCCTCACCCAACCTACATACACACACTACTACTATCAAAAATCATTATCATCAACCAGACACACACACATCTTTGGATCCATATGTATCACTCAAACCTAATCAGACAGCTACCCTAGTAAAACCATACAGAATGGTTTTAAAGGTAGTTCAGATACATGTGTGTGTGTGTGTGTTAACTGTTATATGTGCACATTATAACATTTAGGCTAGTGTGATCACTAATATTAATTTTAAGATTATGTTTTAAATTCAAACACGTCATATTGTGTATGCGTGTGTGTGTGTGTGTGTGTGTGTGTGTGTGTGTGTGTGTGTGTGTGTAACTGGGTGATGATGTGTTCTTTTCAACAGGAGGTTGAGGAACTGAAGCAGGACCTGGAAGTCTGCAAGCAGCGCCTAGATGCCAAGTACAATGCCATCAGCATCCTCAAAAAACAGGTATGTTGAGAATTACCACCCCACCCCATCATCCCCCAGCAAAACACCCCCCAGGTTGAAAAGAGCATCATTTTACTGGGACAGTACAAAACACCATGCACATTTTGGTGTAGGCTTCTTTTTCAGGCAACAAACAGTTATTGTACTAAGCAAACTATGACAGAACTGAAATCATTCAGCTTTTAGTTGATTCAAGCCCATGCTTGACTTTTAATTGATTTACACTGTAAATACTGTAAATTACAGTATATGTATTCACATCAGACACACGTGTGTGTGTGTGCGTGTGAAAATATATTCAAACTGACTTGATTTTGATCTTGATACTTTTTTTACTTGCAGGCAGAAGAGAACAGAAACAAGCTTAAAACTGGCTGAGGTTTGTTCAACCTTACTGTTAGTATTGTTATGATGGACGGCTGCAAGCTAGTGATATATTTTTTATGCATTTTGTGAGCCTAGGGGAAAAAAGCGTAGGCACCAGTACATCCATGAGACCGCAAACCAAGCAGTAGATTAGGTCTGTGGGTACAGCTGAACATTGCATGTCATTATTTCAGGCTTTGTATATTGGGGTTTTAAGGCTTGGGAAAGTTTGAAAAATCTGAGGTGGCCTTTTTAATCTAACTTCTAAGGCCTGGATAGTTTGGGGAAAGTGGTATTTTGGGCCACATTCATGGAAGGGGGGGGGGATGGTATTTTGGGCCATGGTCATGGAAAGAGGGGGGAATGGTATTTTGGGCCACAGCCATGGAAAGGGGGGGGGAATTATATTTTGGGCCATGGTCATGGAAAGGGGGGGGGGTATTTTGGGCCACAGCCATGGAAAGGGGGGGGAATTATATTTTGGGCCATGGTCATGGAAAGGGGGGGTGAGGGGGGGTATTTTGGGCCACAGTCATGGAAAGGGGGGGAAATTATATTTTTGGTCATGGAAAGGGGGGGGGGGGGGGCTATTTTGGGCCTCAGTCATGGAAAGGGGGAGGGGGGAATGGTATTTTGGGCCATGGTCATGGAAAGGGGGGTTGAAAAGGTATTTTGGGCCTCAGTCATGGAAGGGGGGGGGGGGGATGGTATTTTGGGCCATGGTCATGGAAGAGGGAGGGGGATATTTTGGGCCATGGTCATGGACAGGGGGGTAATTTTATGAATAGTGATCAAATGGTAATCTGCAGGAGGGTGACTTGGAAAGAAAACACCTAACAACCAAGAGGCCAAATGATGGACAATAAAAAGAAAATACCCAATTGATTGAACTTGAAACCACTCAGGACCTGGCTCAGATTGGTGTGTCATCTGCCAGATGAAGCAAGAGCTGCCATCTTTCAGATCATGCCTATAATGTTTATATTTTCAGTCAGCCATGAACAGTAGCTGAATGGTCTGGAAAAATAAGTTTGGGAATTTTGAAATAAATTCAGTATGAACCCTGCCATTTCAAGTAAACCCTCATAGCCTTCAAAGCCACTTTATAGTCCTTTAACAAGTCAGTTAAGAAAAAAGGTTTGTTGTACCAGGTTTTATGTGTTGAACTACAAGTTTGGAGTAACTTTTAGCCAGAATTATGGCATGGGGCTTCACTGAATGAGAGTGACGTCGAAATAAGAGAACATAGTCCTGCTTTGTCTGGTTCGTGTAATGCCAGATTCTAAGCATGAAGAACAGTACACCAGTAGGAGCATGTTAGCTTACTACACCTCACATGTCTTACAGTGTGCATGCAGACATGTGCATGCATGCATTCATCCATTCATGCATGCGCACATGCATGCACAAACACACACACACACACACACACACACACACACACACACACACACACACACACACACACACTGTGGTGTGTGCTCATGTACACCCTGCAATAGATGTATACATTTTCATGCACCTGTCACTTTTTAACCACGCTGTACCTGTTCAATTTAGAGTCGTGTCTTGGGCTGAATTGTAAGGTTCTAGTTTTGAGGTAATACTTATGAGTAAATGTACCTCTAAATCTGCTGAGCTGAGCTAAGGGATCACTTGAGAAGTGTGGAAAGATGATGTAACCACTAGTACAGCACCATGAATTGCATGCAGATGCAAATTACTGTGTGTCAGCTTCTCCATGGTAGTGTAGATCGTTACAAGGATGTGGGGCAGGTGTAACAAATTTAGAATGGTCTTTCATGGGGAGGGTGGAGGGATGAAAAATGCTCTTGAGAAAACATTGGTGTGCTAAGATTTTGCTTGCTTGGTTAGTCGCAGGGAACTTTCCACAGCTGCCCATGACAAAGACATAGACATAACACAATAACAGATAGACAGGTAACACTAACACAGCAACAGACAGACAGGTAACACTGATACAGTAACAGGTAACACCAACACAGCAACAGACAGGTAACAGTAACAGACAGGTAACACAGCAACAGACAGGTAACACTAACACAGTAACAGACAGGTAACACCAACAGAGTAACAAACAGGCAACACTAGCACAGTAACAGACAGACAGGTGACACTAACACAGCAACAGACAGGTAACACAGTAACAGGTAACGCTAACACAGTAACAGACAGGTAACACTAACACAACAACAGACAGGTAACACTAACACAGAACAGACAGATAGGTAACACTAATACAGCAACAGACAGGTAACACTAACACAGCTACAGACGGACAAGTATACTAACACCATAACAGGTAACACTAACAGCAACAGGCAGGTAATACTAACACGGCAACAGACAGGTAACACTAACACAGTAACAGACAGGTAACACTAACATAGCAACAGACAGACAAAAATGTAAAGAGACTGGCACGTGACTGCCACTAAAAGCAGACTGCAAGTCCTGTTTGTTTTCCCCGCATGCAATGCGGTGCCAGTAGCCTGTGTCCAGTTGCTGCCTTGCTAACACTGCCACCTGCATTTTGCTGCATGTTGCCTGCAGGAGGTCAACAAGCTGCAGTTTGAACTGCAGTGGCGCGAGTCCTCCTTCCAGGACAGTCAACAGACTTGGGCGCAGCGCTTTGACCGGTAACTTCTTTTCTCCCTGGTGCCCCACACCCCCTTTCCCCTCTCTTTGGGAGTTGACGATGTGGGTTTGGTGCTGGCTGCTGGGGCTCAAAAATTGTGGACCTCAATGGGATTCGCTGGAGATTGGTTGGTGCATGAGTGGCTATGTCCCCCACCGCAGCTAACACAGTAGCAGACTCTTTTGACTCTGGCTCTCTGTTCTTGTGTGGCCATGGTCCCCCACTGCATATTGCTGGCAAGAAGAAATTGCAGATTACCCCCAAGCATGGCTCGGTCTTGTTTTCTGTACCTTCTTCATGGGAATCATGCTGCACAAAGTCCTGAACTGCACAAAGTCCTGAACTGCACAAAGTCCTGAACTGCAGGCATTGAGTCAAGATTCATTGCAGTAGTTTGCCTGAAGCATGACTAAAACTTGGTCTACAGTGTCTTCTTTGTGGCCATAGACTTACTGCAAAGTATTTTGCTAGAGTCACTGGTCGTGTGAGCTTGGGTGGGGGTTGTGCGGGGGTGTTTTTAATTTATCTGGCCAGTCTTCTCCAGTGTTACATTGAGGTTCACTTAGCCTTTTCTGGGCAAAAGACAGTAAGTCAAGAAATTTGAAGAAACATTTCTGGCTTATGGTTTGATCAAATTCTTCATGAGCTGTGTGTCCCTGCCTACGCCCCCCCCCCCCCTTCCCGGCTGCCCCCTCCCCCCCCAAAAAAAAGAAATGAAACTGTTGTTGTTTTTTGGTCAAAATCCTAAGATTTTTGTTTAATCCTAGACTGTATTGTTGGTTTTGCTCTTTGCCAATAACTGATTAATCACTGACTGATTATCTCAAACCATACTCCAAGCATCGCTTTCCGGCACCTTCCTCCAAACTGCCAGATTTAGTTACACCACTGAAGGGGCACTCTTTATCTCCGTGCAGCTGTCCAGCAACGTGGTCATCGCCCTTTGAAAGGTTCGGGTGCTAATATGACTGTAGAAGTAACCTCGCATCAAAGCATGCACACAAACATGAGACACATCCACCCCGGGTTAAAAAAAAGAGGAGTTCTGTCT
>OY757542.1:4444164-4474397 GCA_963584105.1 Alviniconcha strummeri
GGAACAAGAGAAAATGGTAGTAGCCTTGATTTCAGCCTCATCTTGTTACCAAGTCCCACAGCAGATGAAAATTGGGTTATCTGATTATTGTCTGCTGCGCTGTGCTGTGTGTTTGGAAAATGATGCTGTGCATGCTGTTCCGATCAGTTCAAACTAATGGAAAATCCAGTGAACATTTCCACTTTCCCGTGTTGCGGCACTTTCTCTGCATTTGATGCAGGTGTCCATCATGTTTTGCTCATCGGCTGTGTCATTGGCAATCACCAATGTCACCACCAAAGTTGTGCCTTGTACCCAGGAGTGCCTTACCTTGGAGTTTTGTCACTTAACCAGATTTCAGAGGTGTGCCTTACAGATCCTGAAATGCCTTGTAGTTTGAAAATGATGGTAGTTATTTGGGAAGTTGTGTGTGTGTATGTGGTTGTTGTTCTTTACAGCAAAGTTCTGGTTTTTAAATGTACTGTGAATTTCACCCTTGGGTTTGAGAAATCCATTCTTTTCTGTTTCATCTCTCTCAGATGTTGTTGTAAATGACTGTATGCACTGAAAGTTTGATATTCGGTAAGTGTGGATGCCAGTTCTGTCTTGAAACTGATAATTCATATCTCATTTGGATATAATTCCATGGTATTACTAATTATAGTAACCGAATGCAAGATGCTATTACTAATGTGTAAATAAGTAACTTGGTGCATTACGCCCAGCCAACCATTATGGTTGTATCAGCGCAGTTACTTAGTCTAATGTATATGTAAATACTGTCATCAGCTACTTTTGACAAGTCATTTCAAAAGTTCCATGTGAAGGTTAATATGGTTTGGGTGAGTTAGAGCCTGTGTTAGACGTGTAATCTGATCTGCAGAGTTGTATTTCTTAATATAGCATCAAAAGTCACACTTGATTTTCAAATCTCACCCTATTTTAGTGTGATATAGATATCAGCTGTACAGAAGTAATGAAAGGAATCAACATGTGTAATTACAAAGGATGTTACCATACAGTGATGACACTGATATTTATAAGTGATAAAGAAAAAACAGTCATGCATGGGTAATTACAAGGGGTGTTAACATACATTGATGACACTGATATAATTAATCAAGAAAAAACAGTCTTGCATACATGTATAATTACAAGGAATGTTAGTTGTTACCATACGGTGATGACACTGATATAAGTGATAAAGTCTTGGGGCACTGTGCATGGGTGTCATTCAACTTTGTCCTAGTCTTCAGGTGATACTGATACGGTGATAGTATGATCATCACTGGTTGATGTGTAGATGGAATGACAAGACATATAAATTATGATCGTCACGGATGAAGAACTTGGGTTATTTGAATGAATGAATGAATGAGAATGTATATATAGTGCATAAAAAAACTTCCACACAAAACCTTGCGTGTTCACAGCACCAGATACACACAGTGGATACGTGTAAGCTCTCGCAAGCTAAAACTACCAAAGGACATGCACTCATACCAAAAAGTACAAACAGCTCCTACCTACCCACCCATTTCCAAAAGTGGAACTATACATAGCAGTTAAATGTAAAAATATATACACAATTACAAATAATGATAACAGAAAAAAGAATCACACACACACATGCACGCTGAATGATGCTCTAAGTTTGTTGTGTGTGTGTGTGTGTGTGTGTGTGTGTGTGTGTGTGAGAGAGAGAGAGAGAGAGAGAGGGAGTGTGTGATTTAAGTGTTGTTTTTTTAGCTGACCTTTATGCTCATACAAGTCGTTGTGTTTGTCCCAACTTTTAGCTTATTTTTATGACTGATTTCAGATGTCCACATACTGTGTAAAGTGCCAAGAGATCCCATGAGGGAGGGTGCTTATATAAATTTGATATTATTATTGCATGTTCACTAGAGCTGTATCTTTTTCTTATCATTTCCTGATGGGAGTTAATGGGTGATTTTCACTCCAGAGTTTGCCAAGAAAATGCATTACTGACAGCCCAGCTGGATGCTCGCACTGAGGAGCTGAGACGAGCAAACGCTCACAAAATGAGTGAGTTTTGGTGTTTATTTGTTTGCGTATCCTGATTGCATATTATTTGTGCTGTGGGACGTGGATGGGGGAAGTTTTTAATTTATCACTTCATTTCTAACGGCTAGACCTCAGTTATAAACACACAAAGAATATGTTTAGTTTAATCAAATTGACCGTCATTCAGGTGCACCTCGCAGTGCTTTTGGCAGACTGGCAAGAAAAAAGCATGAAGAGAGTTAGAAGGATGATTGACAGGTTGCTGTGTACTTGCCATTGTGAAATTTAGGTTTCAGTGGGGATGGCTTGGACATTCAGCTCAACAGTTGACGGGAGGCATTGATGATTGTGGGTTTTTTTTTTTGGTGATGGTGGTAGTGGTTTCTGTTTGTTTTGTTTTGTTGTTGTTGTTTTGGGTTTTGTTTGTTTGTTTGTTTTTGTGTGTGTTTATTATGGGGGGTGGGGGGGTAAGATGATGTCCTCCCATTTATTGCCAACATGCCAGGTCTGTCAGATAGGGTTCACAGGTGTAGGGTTCACTCCAAGAGAACTGTGAAGGGAAGAGATGCTAGAAAAGTGACATCAAAGCAAGGGTGGTATTTTCCAGTCCTTGTTGTTGTAAACTGCTTCCCAGTGATGAAGCATGTGCAACAGGTTTGTTGGCTGTGTGATACTTAGTGGGGTAGGGTTCACTCTAATTCTAAAGGAATAACGAATAACAGAGTTACTAGAAATGTGACGCTGAAGAAGGGGTGGTATTTTGCAGTTGAAAATATTTTGCCATGGGAAATTCAGGTCATTTTTACGGAAGAAGGCAGTCTGTGACTGTGACAGAGACTCGCACTAACAAGGCTGCTTGGCCCTGAATGTTTGTTGTTGTTGTCACTGTAGCATTCCCCAGCTGGGCATCTGGTATGTATGTATATATATATATCTGGTATGTATATGTATATATATCTATATATATCTATATCTGCAGTTGTCCAGTGACAAATGCATTCCAAAGGGCAAAAGGATGAGTTTTTGTTTTTTCATTTTCATGTTATTGTTACACCACCACATGGACAGTTGCATGCCGCCTTAGGAGGAATTCTGAATATTTTGAATTTCTACAGAATTTTCCTTTTTTTTTTCCTTTTTTGTTGTTGTTGCAAACTCTTATTGTTTTTAAATGAGCACCAACTTGTAGCATGTGTGAGCTTGTTTTTTGACATCAGCAGAAAGTTGTGTGTGTGTGTTTTGTGTGTTTTTTGTTTTGTTTTGTCTTTTAAGTCTCACATTATTTGTGCAGTATCACGTCTTTCCTGATTTTGTTTGTTTGTTGTGATCTTTGATTTTCTCGCCCTGATATAACCGTAATGGTTGACGGCGTAAAACAGCAAGTTACTTACTCCTTGATTTTCATCCTTTCTGGTCCAGCCATTAGGCGAGAGCGTGATGAGTTACTGGCCTTGCTTGACATCAAGGAACGGAACAAATATGAGAAGAGCCACAGCCAGTCATCAGATGAGGAGTTTTCACAGTACTCCACCATAGAGGTTTGTCTGTTTCAACTGCATGCAAGACTCTGCTTGAGCTTCAGTGTTTCCCTTTCGGCATCAGCAATGTTTAACAGTAACATATTTCAGTCTAGAATTGGCTGTATTTGACTGAAAATTTACATGTTCTTGCAGCTGACAGTGCTGAAAATGTCCGTGTGGGTGTATTTGATGCTGGCACTGCTGAAAATGTCTGTGATGGTGTATTTGATGGTGGCACTGCTGAAAATGTTTGTGGGTGTATTTGACTCTGGCACTGCTCAAAATGTCTGGGTGTATTTGACTCTGACACTGCTGAAAATGTCTTGACATTTACTTGGTGTTGCCAGTGCTGAAAATGTGTGTACGTGTTCTTGCAGCTGGTGGTGTAGTTGCTGAACATGTCTGTAAGTGTTCTTGATGCTGCCAGTGCTGAAAATATCTGTAAGTGACAGAGTGTACTTGATGCTGGCAGTGCTGAATATGATATCTGTAAGTGAGAGAGTGTACTTGATGCTGCCAGTGCTAAATATAATATCTGTGACAGAGTGTACTTGATGCTGACAATGCTGAATATGATATCTGTAAGTGACAGAGTGTACTTGATGCTGACAGTGCTGAATATCTGTAAGTGACAGAGTGTACTTGATGCTGACAGTGCTGAATATCTGTAAGTGACAGAGTGTACTTGATGCTGACAGTGCTGAATATCTGTAAGTGACAGAGTGTACTTGATGCTGACAGTGCTGAATATCTGTAAGTGACAGAGTGTACTTGATGCTGGCAGTGCTAAAAGTTGCTGCATGTATTTGCAGCTGGCAGTGCTGGGAGCCTGTCAATGCAGAGGTGCTGGTGAAACAGACCCATGTGGCTGCGCATATGCTGCGACCAACTTGACACGGGAAGTCTACAAACTCAGAGAGGAGGTCAGTAAAACTGTGGTGACACCATGTTTTCATTGTGTTTAAGGACAGCTAGTGCTGACTTTGATCATTTTTCAAAGCAAAGATGACTGCCACCTTGTCTGAAAAATTATCAACAGGTTAATAACCGGAATATGGCCATGTCTAGCGCTGTATACCTTGTGTTTGTTTTATTTTGTTTTGTTCACAGGCCTCAATTATTTTAGACTTTGTTGACACCAGGACTGGAATATGGCTGTGTCTAGCACCATTTTGTTGTTGTTTTGTTTGTTTTTTCTTGTTGTTCACTGCCCTTACTTTTTTAGACTTTGATGACAACAGGACTGGAATATGGCTGTGTCTAGCACTGTATACCTTATGTTTTTGTTTTTTGTGGGGGTTTTTCTTGTTGTTCACTGCCCTCACTTTTTTTGTTTTTTTGTTTGTTAAGACTTTGATGACTCCAGAACTGGAATATGGCTATGCCTGGCACTATACCTTGTGTTTGTTTGTTTGTTTGTTTTCACTGCCCTCACTTCTTTTTTTTTAGACTTTGATGACACCAGAACTGGAATATGGCTGTGTCTAGCACTGCATGCCTTGTGGGTTTTTTAATGTGTTTTTGTCCACCCCAGTCCAAGATTATGCGGCAGAGGCGGGACGAAGCCTACAAGACGGTGGATGCCTACCGGCTGGCATTTGAAGAACAGCTGCAGAAAACCCGTACGATGACTCAGCAACTGGCTACCATGGCAACCACATCCTCCAGGGCGGTGAAGACAAAGGCCGCAGTCAAGTGGCTGCTCAGCGTGCTTGCTGATGGTCTGTTTTGGGGTTGTTTTTTGTTGTTGTTTTTGAGGGGGGAACATGAAAATAGCTTCCTCGGGTGGTAAAAGGGACTGATAAAATCCACAGTGATTATGGGGCAACAGCTTCACTGTGACAATTATTGTTGAATTGCTAGTGTATTTTAATTTAATCAGAATTAAGTCATTCTGTTTATGCTGTTTTATGGATTGCCAGTTGTTCCTTTACTGTTGTCATATTACGTATTAATTTTGTTTATTGGTCTGTAAAATGCAGTTACATTTTAATTATTATAATAATATGATTTTTACTTAAAACATTTTTTTTTTTTAGTTTGCCATAGTCTTTGTCTTGTCAGATGCAGTTGTATTACCTAGATCCTGTTGTTGTTTTTAATGCATGTATTTCTTAGCTAGGTATTGAGTCTCATCTGTGAATCAGTACCGTGCTTGGAGCTCATGTCTGTGGAGCTGGGACAGGCACATTACAATTTTTTATTTTTTTATTATTGTTATGGAATTTGCATGCAGGTGCTGTTTTGAGCATCTTTGGGCTGTCTGTAATTGTGTTTGAGTGTTCTAGACAGGCAGTGGGACTGGGTGATTGCTAGTATAGCTCTAGACAGGCAGTGGAACTGGGTGCTTGCTAGTATAGCTCTAGACAGGCAGTGGAACTGGGTGATTGCTAGTATAGCTCTAGCAGTAGTACTGATGACAGCATGGCTGACTGGTTCCAGTGATTATCTGACCAATATCCTGGAGCCACTTTCAGCACCTCATGGGTGTCACACTGGTTTCAGAAATGTCTAGCACTACCACTGCTCTTCAGGCAGGCAGTGTATTAGGCAGTTACAATTGAGATTAATAAGTCTTTTTGAGGTTAACAAGCCTTTTTTGATGTTATTAAGTCTTCTTGAGACAGTCCAGGCTTTTTTCATTTTATCAAGTCTTCTTGAGACTGACAAGGCATTTTGAGGCTTTTTGTCTGAATTCACGCTTCCATGAGTTTACGTAATAGATACCATCTTTATGATGCTGTGGTGATGGTGGTGCTGTCTAAACCAAGATTGTACAATATTCACTTTTGTGCATTAAGTGCGCTGATGCAGATGGGTTAAAATACTTGTACACAGTAGGATGCTCCACACCCACATTTTCCCTTTCGCTGCCTTTGATGAGCGTAACAGGGACAGTGAAGCATTCACAAATCCTCTGGACTCCTTCAGGTCAAAACTTAAAGACTTTTCTTTTCCACAAACTGTACACCTGCCATGTTATCCATTCCATGCTGCTGTTTTCATCTGTCTCAAGTCTCCGTTTGCTGCCCATTTTAAGTTGTGTATAAATTAGGTTCTGTATATTCAGTATGCTCATGTGTGGGGGTGCCTGTGTATGGGTGTGTGTGCGGGGGGGGGGGGGGCGGGGGGGGTTCAGTGTGTGTAGGTGCTTAGAATAGTCTCTACGGACAAGCTTTTTCACTTGATCAATACTTTAATTGTTATTTATTATTGTGAAATGGATTGTTGGATGGCCTGCGGACTGTCTGCAGAGGACTACCCTGCTGCAGGGAAAGGTGGGGACACGCAGCGGCACGTGCAGACTGACTTGGAGGATCTCACCCTGCCGGAGCTGGTCACACTACTCACAGAGATGGTCAGTGGTGCTTCTCTTTTGGGCCGCAGGTTTTAAACGTTCAGCTGGATATGAGAGAAAAAGTGAGAGAGAGAGAGTGTGTGTGTGTGTGTGTGTGTGTGTGTGTGTGTGTGTGTATATGTCTGTGTGCATTAGTGTGTGTTGTGGGTGTGTCCATGCACGTACATGTGCATGCATGTGTGTCTGTGTGTGTTTGTATGTAAATGGATGCATGTGAATGCGCGTGTGTGTGTGTGTTAGTATGCATGTGTGTGTGTACACATCAGTGTGCATGTGTGTGTGTGTATGCATAAGTGTGTGTATCATGTGCGTGTGTGTGCTCTCACATGTATCGATCGTCTTTCCTGATGGTTAACTGGGGGAATGGCCAAAGCCCTCTTTCACAGTTGTCCATTTCCTTTTCATGAGGGCTAGAAACCAGAAGAAGTTGCAAAAGTGGTGAAACCATAAATTCACACTGACGGCACCTGCTGCTAAAGGTTCGTGTCCCACACACCCCACCCCCTCATCCTCCCCTGCCCCCCTCACCCTCACCCCACTGCCTGAAACCTTTGAGAACTTAGATATTGTGTGTGTGTGTGTGTGTGTGTGTGTGTGTGTGTGTGTGTGTGTGTGTGTGTGTGTGTGCGTGTGTACATGTGTGTGTGTGTGTGTGTGTGTGTGTGTGTGCATTATGGTGCAGTGTTGAGGCAAAGTGCAGTTCAGTTAAACTGACCAATAGCAGTGATTCCTTGACCTAGTTTTTCTGCTCAGAAAGAAACATTGTACAGTCATGATACAGAGTATGAAAGCCACACCTGCTAAAACTGGTGGATCCTGAGACAGTTGCCATGCCCACGACAGTTGGGGTTACGTACCTTGTATTCCGAGTGACAATCACATTCATGATTGCCATGCCCAAGTCTGTAAGGGTCACATACCTTGCATTCTGCAGGGGTCACATACCTTGCATTCCCAGTGACCAACATGTTCGTCATTCCTTAAAACATTACCAGATTACGTTGAGTTGGTGTCCGTTCACATATATGTTCATAGCATTTATTGTTTTCTTTTTCTTTTTCATGGCAGCTGCATGAGAAGAAAGAGGCTTTGCTTCACCAGAAGCTGGCTGGTCAGGTTCTGTCCGCCCGTCTACAGGAAACAGAGCGCAAACTGCAGTCAGTGACGGAAGCAGATGGAGATGTCTTTCACAATTGAAGCTGTGATTTATTTATGTAAGGTTGTTGTTGTTTCAGTTGTTGTTATTTTATTGTTGTTGTTGTTTTATATTTTTTATTTTGTTTTGTTTTTTTTTATAGAAATTTAAGCTGCATTTAAACTGTGAAATGATAGAGTTGATGTAATGTAAGTGTATTTGATTAATTTCTGCCTTACAAATTAGGACAGGTATTGGATTTGATTTATTTAAAGTAGAAGAGTGCTGATATCCACTTTTGTTTTTGTGAAGAGAAGGAAATGAACTAAACACAACCACATGCACATGCACACACACACACACACACACACACACACACACACACACACACACACACACACACACACACACACACACACACACACACACACACTCACACACACACACACACATGCTCACACACACACACACACACACACACACACACACACACACACACACACACACACACACATGAAGAATAAAAAGGCTAGTCCAGGAAGGAAATAGGCTTCTTATCCTTTTACACCGCCCCACCCCACCCCCACCCCCCAAACAAAAGAAAGAAAAGAAGCATAAATAAATAAGCTAGTAAATGGTAAGACAAAGTTTGATCATTTCCTTTGATACCCATTACTTGAACAGAACTTGCTTGTAGCTTACATAAATGATCAAAGTTTGATGATCACATTTATTTTGTTGCTGTTGTTAAATCTGTTCTTGTGCATTATTTCAACAATGCATTTACTGTGCCAAATGTGAAATCTGTGAAGTACATAGTTGTTGGTTTTTTGTTTTTATTGCCCCCCCCCCCATTGGATTTACTCTGTTTATGGTCTTGCAGATCTAAATATAACACCTCAGCAATTAATTACTTGCTTGTTTTTTTCTACACTTTGACCTAAAGTACATAGTTTGTGAGATATCGTCCACCTTACACCAGGGGTCAACATTATCAGAAAAGGCAAGAAACTAATGATGTTAAAATATCCACAACTTACACCAGGGATCAACATTATCAGAAAACAACAACAAACTAATGATGTTAAGATATCTACAACTTACACCAGGGATCAACACAGCAGGGGTCACCATTATCACAAAAAAGCAAGAAACTAATGATGTTATTTTCCACTGTGGAATGTCACCCTCATTCACCCCTGCACCTCACACACCAAAGAAAGGCATTAGATCAGCAGCAGTCTGGGTTGTCAGGATTCTGCCTATCTGACACCCACATTTCTGCAACAATCTGCTCCTCCGTTGGGTCTGTGGCAGTTTGTGTCGTCAGGATTCTGCCTATCTGATACCCATATTTCTGCAGCAGTCTGCTCCTCCATCTTGTTACTGTCATCATCCCTGTCAGTAGGGCCTGTCAACCACGTAGCCATGGTGACATCCAACTCAGACAATGTGGCATTTGGATATTGCATCATTGCTCTCTCTGTAGAAGGAATGTGAGGGTAATTTATTTGTTGTTTTTTTGGGTTTGGTTTTGGTTTTTTGTTGTTTTGATAAACCACTCCAGCATCTCCCAGCTTTAGGTGCTGTTGTGCACAAGGGAAATATTGAAGGTACTGCAAATTTGGGAATGTGTGTGTAATAGTTACACACCTGCACATGCTGTCCTTGTGTGAAAAATTGAATGAACTGTGGATGAGAACTGTTTTGTTGTTGTTTTGTTTTGTTTTTGTAGCTTTATGACTTGTTTCACCCTGGTATAACCAAAATGATTTCCTAGGTGCAAAGAAAGCAGAGAAAAAAGCCAGATGTCTTTCTTTGGGTCCAAAGCACAGGGCTTGACCACTTCGTCATGCCCCCTCCCTGATCATCAATACCACTTGTGGCTGCTGAAAAAGAAACCTGACCTTGAGCATAATGAAAGCCCCCTGAGGTCAAGCAAGCTTGATCAGAGAGTGCCTGAAGACCAGGAGAAGGAGTAAATATGTTTACCTGCAAAATGGCATTTGCAGACCAAAACAGAAATTTCATACATGCAGATATCACTGTCGTTATATTTTCCTGTTGATGTGCAATACACCCATGTAGTAGATGAATCAAAATATTGTAAGGATTATATAAAGTAAAAATTTATTTATTTTTTTAACATTTAAATATATATTTAAAAACAATGATAAAAAATGATAAAAAGAAGAAGAAAGTTCTCGGACTGGAGGGGGGTGTGAAGTCCTAATTGATGAAGAAGAAAAGGACTTTTTTATGCAGCACTTTTATTAGCAAGTAAGCATGACAGTAAGGACGCTGTCAGAGGGAAGACGGATGTCAGCTGATGAAGAGGTCTCTCTGAAGCATTGCCTTCTTCTCCAGTAGGGCTTGGCTTTCCTTTCCGCTTTTTAATGTGTAAGTGGTTTGTTTTTTGTTTGTTTTTTAATGAATTGTGCCTTCTGGCAAGAGTTGTCCTGCTGATGAATCATTTTAACAGGACTGTCATGGTATATGCTGTGCTTTTCAATTTTATGGTCAAGACAGTTACTTTATTTTCAATTTTACGGTCAAGACAGCTACTTTATTTTCAATTTGACAGTCAGGACAGTTACTTTATTTTCAATTTGACAGTCAGGACAGTTACTTTATTTTCTGTTTGACAGTCAGGACAGTTACTTTATTTTCTGTTTGACAGTCAGGACAGTTACTTTATTTTCAATTTGACAGTCAGGACAGTTACTTTATTTTCAATTTGACAGTCAGGACAGTTACTTTATTTTCTGTTTGACAGTCAGGACAGTTACTTTATTTTCTGTTTGACAGTCAGGACAGTTACTTTATTTTCAGTTTGACAGTCAGGACAGTTACTTTATTTTCTGTTTGACAGTCAGGACAGTTACTTTATTTTCTGATTTTTTTATATTTTTTTTTTTGATGTGCTGTTACAGAATCATATAATTATTGATACCTGAGGAACTAAAGATTTGTGTTAACAATGAGAAGTGTTATTGTTATTCAGTATTCAGTTTGTTGTTGTAACAATTGATGATGTGCCATGTGTCTTTGTTGAGAAATCTGCAGTCCTCTCTCATGAAAGAACCATCAACCAATGACTATTAATAACAATCATCCATCAACCAATGAATATTAATAACAAACATCCATCAACCAATGACTATTAATAACAATCATCCATCAACCAATGAATATTAATAACAATCATCCATCAACCAATGACTATTAATAACAATCATCCATCAACCAATGACTATTAATAACAATCATCCATCAACCAATGAATATTAATAACAATCAACCAATGACTATTAATAACAATCATCCATCAACCAATGACTATTAATAACAATCATCCATCAACCAATGAATATTAATAACAAACATCCATCAACCAATGAATATTAATAACAAACATCCATCAACCAATGAATATTAATAACAACCATCCATCAACCAATGAATATTATAACAAACATCCATCAACCAATGAATATTAATAACAAACATCCATCAACCAATGAATATTAATAACAGTCATAAATATAATGCAGATGATCAGAGTAGTAAGTTGGACAAAAAGAAAGGGGAGGGGGGGGGGGGGAGGTGTGACATTGTCAGTGACCATATTTTATTTTGTATGCTGGACACTTCATCTGCAAAACCCTTTAACCTTTAAGTTTTGGATTACTCAAAGCAAGATGCAAAGAAAGCCAGAGGGATGTCACTGCTCAATGCTTTCAGTTGGGTTCTAGTATAATTGGACACAGCCCTATGATTGTATCACTCCAGCATCACCAGTCATCTGCCAAGACTGTCTTAGAGTTACAGAGTTCAGAAAACTAAAAACAAAGATTATGTTAGGTCATAGAGTTCAGCAAACTAAAAACAAGCATTATCTTGGGTCATAGAGTTCAGCAACTAAAACAAATGTTATTTTAAGTATTAGAGTTCAGAAACTAAAAACAAAGGTTATCTTAGGGTCATAGAGTTCAGCAAACTAAAAGCAAAGATTATTTTAGTGTCATAGAGTTCAGCAAAACTAAAACATTACCTTGGGTCACAGAGTTAAGTAACTAACACAAAGGTTATTTTAGGTCATATAGTTCAGAAATTAAAAACAGGTTATCTTAGGGTCATACTCAGAGAGTTTAGCAACTGAAACCAATGGATGGTGCACCCAGAGTGGAACTGGGAAGCAAGTTCATGGGAGACTGGATTCATCAGATTGTTGTTATGATTCACCCCAACCATATCTGACCCATGTATTTTATGCATTAAATGTGTTGTTATACTGCATGATCGGTGAAGAGTGTCATATTTTTGCTCACATTCACTGCCAGACTAGAGTCTGTTTTAAATCTAAATGCACCTGAGTATATAACTGCCATTGTTGTCTTCTGCTGAGCTGTTATGTCATTATCGCTGGAAGAGGTCTGGTGAGAGTATTGTCAAGTAGGAAATGTGCAGCTGACCTGCTGAAATATTATCCCACTGTTGATATCACAGAACGTCTGTCTGACCCACCACCATCAGTTACACATTATGTTGTAAATCATCTGTGTGTTTTGTCTTCTTTTGGAAGAATTTGTAAATGAGGCGGGTCTCTTTGATCTCTACACGAACGTGGTGTACGTGTAACTGACTGTTTCCTCTGTGTCTGTTTGCCCTGATATATAACTGTCATGGGGGACAGGCTGTTAACACTGTGCGTGATTGTACATTTGTCCCGTGTTTGTTGTGTAACCTAGCTGCCTTCTTGGTGTTCGTTTGTTTTGGGGGATTAGCTGCTAGTCTTGGTCACAGAGTCCAGTGTTGGAACAGGAAATTGTTTAGAGTAGTCCGGTGTTGGCCTTTGTGGAATGGGATGTTATTTTGGGATTGTAGTGATGTGTAGGAATATCAAATATGTAGAAGTTGTTTGGGATTAGTAATTTGTCAGGATAAGTAGAAGTGTGTTGGGATCAGTTTGGATTGACAGCAATCAGCACTGCCATATGGGCAACCATCTTTCCATTGATAAAATACGAAATTATGCAAAATACCACATTTCTTGTGAATAGCAGTTTTTCAGAGTTAATCCCTTCAATATTGCCCTTGTTAAAAAAAAAGAGCATGTAATGCTCAGACATGCTGGTATCATTACATTTGGACTGATACTGTGAGTGTGTTGGTTTACAGGTGTGCTGCATGCTGGGTTGTATTTAACATATTCCCACCCTTTGCTAAATCGCATCATGAAAGGACTGTCGCACTGGCATAGAGGTCTGTAAAGAAAAATCAAAAACAAAGTTTGTTCAGAAACATTTGCTGGTTTGGGTCTTCATGGACACGTGTTAAGAAAATGGATAAAGGAGATGGTGGGAGGGGGGTCTGCTCAGGACCTTGCCAATCCCTGTTGCAGCTTGGCAGGCAGATTTATGCTTCTTCTGTGTCACTAAAACTAGTAAAAGGGTTAACTGTCCTCTTAGTACCATCTCCTTTATCCATTTTCTATGTTGTTAAAAGTATAGCACCTCCTCCCTTCGCCCCCCCCCCCCCCCCCCCCCCAAAAAAAAAAAAAAAAAAAAAAAAACAGCTCCTGGGACAAAGACCAAAAAAAAAAAAAAAAAAGATAAAGCAAAAAACTTTTTGGGGAAGTGCTGCTTGCTGCCAAACATTTCCTCGTTCTTCATTGTTTATTGGCAAATTGTGGAGTACATTTCCCTAGCCTTTCATAGTTCTGTAACTCTCTACCAGGAGTGATCTGGGTTTTGCTGCAATTGTAAAGTTGGGTATTATAGTCATGAAAACATCTTCCACTTGTGAAGAACAATTACACACACTGGGTTGTATGTGTATATAGTTCTCCGTTTCTGTGCATGAGAGGAGTTGCGGTTCAAATAAAGAGAAGATGCTGTAAGCTGACTGTGATCTGTAAAATGTTGCGTGGCCATGGCTGTACCTGTGACAGTCTTTCGTGGATGAATGAATTAATTGTATGGATGAATTGTCTTTGTTTTTCAACATGGTCAAGTTTTGCTCCAGTTCTTAATGTGGTCTTTTGTTTCAAACAAAAGTCACTGTACTTGATTCCATGACGTTTGGAATGAAATTGCACCAATTTGTTTGACTTGTTTAAAAAGCAAAGTAGAGAGCACTGAAGCCTCTCCCATCCCTAATAAGCCCTATGGTTTCTGTGGATGTTAAGCACCATGTTTACTTCACTGAAGCCAGTCATCTGTCACACTGGGTCTATGGATGAATCGTAAGTTTAGAGTCACCACTTGCACACCTGGAGGTGCGGGGTAGGGATTGTGAAGCAAGAGACAAATGCAGCTCTTTGAAACTGAAGATTATCTGAAAATTCAACCAAGCTCTACCATCATGATGCTCCTATTTTCACATCACACACTGTGTCCCCCCCCCCCCCCCCCTCTCTCTCACACACACACTCTCTCTGTGTCTCTCTGAAATACACACACACTCTGTGCCCCCCCCTTCCCCCCCCCCACACACACACACACACACTCTCCCTCTCTCACACACACACTGTGTCCCCCCTCTCTCTCTCTCACACACACACTCTCTCTCTCACGCATCAGTGGACTAAAAGAGCTCTGGACTCTCCCATACACAATCTTCTCACCAGAAAGTTGGATTAAATTGATAGTTCAGACCCAGTAGCAGCTTTTGCACAGGCAGTATACTGAGAAGCATACAAATTCTGCAGCTGCCGTTGTATAAGACCGATTGTAACCTGCCTGTGATTTAAGAGGAAAAGAAAAAAGCACTCGGTTTTACATTTTCCCAGAGCGCATCTGACGTGTTTGTGGCTGCAGTTTGTTTGCACTGAGTGTTTGCGGGACATTCTGGGTTGTATGTGCATCCAATGTGTTCGTGGCTAGTTTGCACTGAGCATCTGTGGGACGTTTTGGGTCATATGTGCATCTGACATGTTCATGGCTACAGTTTGCATTGAGCATTTGTGGGACCTTCTAGGTTGTATGTGCATCTAACATGTTCATGGCCGCAGTTTGCATCGGAACATTTGTGGGATATTCTAGGTTGTATGTGTATCGAACATGTTCATGGCTACAGTTTGTATTGAGCATTTGTGGGACATTCTGGGTGGTATGGAGCACCAGCAAAGTTCTGGGCCCTAAAACCAGTACAGCTGATTGCCATGCTGCAGCAGATCTGGAACCTGACCTAGATGCTCACATTCCAGTGAGGTCAATCCCAAGAAGACTTTGGGCACGTCTTGTAGCTAACAGATACACATGATATTGACACTTTCCTTGGTACAGATCATCTATAATGTTTTCAGTGGAACAAAAGTACAGTGTCCTCATTTTGGCACTTGTCTGCATTACTTTTGGTAACAGATTTCAGTGTCAATGTTGCTGGTCTCTTACATAATCGTTGCTGAATGGATTTCAGTGTTAAAATGTTGCTGGGTTCTTACACAACGGTTGATGAATGGATTTCAGTGTTAATGTTGCATGTCTCTTACATAATGGTTGCTGAATGGAGTACCAAAGTTTCATCACATTTTATCAAATGTTTGAATGTGTGTTAAGTTATCTGGATGGAGATGCAGAATTTCTGCCTCACAGTATACCTTCTCTTTATTCATCAAGTTTTACAAGTGTCTCAAAAGGCAGTAAGCATACAAACATAAGCAAACAGCAATAGTGACATACATCAACTAACATAGTTAGAGAAATACACCCATCTGCACCTGCTAAACACACACTCGCATACACACACATGCACACACACACACACACACACACACACACACACACACACACACACACATGTAAAGTTCCAATGTAAAATATAGTCCTACATCTAAGACAGAGCGATGTAAAGGTTCATCGCACACATACGAACACACACATGCACATTTACAAGTAACATTACATTTCATAACATAAACAGCTACTTTTAAGACAAAGCGGAGTAAAAGTTCAACAACAGCAACACACACACACACATACAGACGCACCAGCTGCATGCATGCCCCCCCCCCCCCCCCCACACACACACACACACATACAGATGCACCAGCTACATGCATGCCCCCCCCCCCCCACACACACACACACATACTCATGCACCAGCTGCATGCATGCCCCCCCCCCCCCCCCACACACACACACACACTCACACACCAGCTGCATGCATGCCCCCCCCCACCACCACACACACACAGACACTCCAGCTGCATGCATGCCCCCCCCCCCCCCCCCACCACCACACACACACACATACAGACACACCAGCTTCATGCATGCCCCCCCCCCCCCCACACACACACATACAGACACACCAGCTGCATGCATCCCCCCCCCCCCACCACCACCACACACACACATACATACAGACGCACCAGCTGCATGCATGCCCCCCCCCCCTACCACCACACACACACACATACAGACACACCAGCTGCATGCATGCCCCCCCCCCCCCACCACACACACACACACATACAGACGCACCAGCTGCATGCATGCCCCCCCCCCCCACCACCACACACACACACATACAGACGCACCAGCTGCATGCATGCCCCCCCCCCCCACCACACACACACACACTTGTAGGTAATGTTAAAATTACACAATATAAAAATAGTCCTACATATAAAACAAGACTTAAAACTACTAAAAGTTTAACAAACAAGCACATTCCCATGCACACTCCTACAAGCATACATCATGGAACAGACCTTAAGCCAGCAATGTTCAGATCATATCACAGATATTCAGGTCAGTTGTATTGCATGATGTGTCACAGTAATAATGTGGAACACAAGGGCACTTGTTGTTATTAAAAGAGAAACGTTGAACAAATCAGACAACTTTTGTTCTTCTCCATTTAAAGTCGGAGTGCAATTGTGAGCTTACACTGATTAGTCTGTTTATTGGTTTTTGTTTGTTTGTTTTGAGACAGGCATTGCATGTAATAAACAACTTAACGAGAAAACACTGATGCTGTGACTTGTGACCTAAAATACCACACTTGTTTCCAGAGACAAGATGTCACAGAGTATTTTAACCTCCTCAACTTTAATGTGCTGGGTCATTTGTCAGTAGTAATATTAATACTTATATCATTTTTGCATGGCACGTGTCCTCTCAGCATAACTTTGCCATGTGTTGGATTATTTGTCAGTAATAATATTAACATATTATTTTTGTATGGCACCAGTCCCCCTAGTACAACTTTGCTCTGTGTTGGATTGTCAGTAATAGCATTAACAATTAATATTTTATCACTTTTGATTGGTGGAAGTCCCCTTAGAAGCTCAAAGCACTTTACAATATCCATTAAAACAACAACAGAAGAGCCAAACATTAATTAGTTCAATCCACAACAATCATAAGTATGTGTCAATACAAGGATAAAAGGATATTTATTCGCCAGTGATATATTAAATGTACACAGGAATTTGTCTTGGTGATGCTCCATTCATAAAGTGCATTAACAAATAGACAAAACATTACAATTAGCTATTTATAAAAGTTATAAATAATGAAAAATTCAATTCAACAATGTAACAATCTCATTTATGCAATGTAAGCTACCACACACACACACACACACACACACACACACACACACACACACACACACACACGCATATTTTGCACATGCATCATGACATGTCAAACAAGCTGTAAAACATCAAAAGGGGACAACTAAACGTAAAATAAAATGGCAACAACTATATACCCCTTACTGACAAAATTCTCCAACGTCCAGTTAGTCTTGGTTAGATCAGTTTGTCTCACACTTTATAAACATGCATATATTTCATGTGGTGCATGTGTAATGATTTTCTACTGAAGAGATACAATGGGGATTCAAATACATCCCCACTTCATTGGCTATATACTTTCCTTTATCACTTCTACACAAGCTGATTTGCATTAAAGATATTTTTTTTTTTTTGCAGTTCATCAGTTCCTTGTGGAGGAATTTTAGTTGCCTTCGCTGGTTACAGCTGCAATTGCAGCACTACCCCTTCCTTCCAGCGTGTGCCGTAGTACTTATCTTGATCTTGATAGTTACATCGACTTGGGCCACGTGCTGGCATAAATGTTGACGGAAAAATGGGGAGAGCACTTAATGTTGAGTTGAGATGAGGGATTGAAATTCCTCCACCGACTTTGCAGACACCACGTCTTCTGTGAGGTTGTTCCAGTCAGAAACAGTTCTGATGAAGAAGCTGTTTCTGTAGATGTCTGTTTTTGCACTGCCCAAAGAGAAGCAGCGGCTGTTGTTTGTGGCAAACCTGATGATGATGTTGCTGGAGATGAAGTCAGATCTGCTGGTGGTCTTAATCTGCCTCTTGTTCCGCACAGGTGTCAGAAATGATTCTGCTGGAATGGCTGGGATGAGACCTGCAGCAATTTTGCAGAGGAAGATGAGGTGAGGTGATTCTCTCTCCGTCTGTCCTGTAGAGATGGCAGGTTCAGGTCCTTCAGCATCTTTGATATGGTGTCCAAAGAATGGTATGGTGGCCAGTGTTTGGGATTTTTAATAAGTGCACAGATGTGCACACTGGAGTTGTACAAACACTGTAAGAGAGTGTGCACAATGAAGGTTGACTGGGAGAAAAATCGCTTGTCACACTGGGAAATCAAACCTGTATCAGTAAGAATTTACACCTACTTTTTTTTTTGTTTTAGTGCCCCTTGAAAACCAGAAAGATGCAAAGCCACATCACTTATGAAAACCTGAAAGGCCCAAAGTGGATGGCCACATCAATGAATGAGAATGTGCACTAGGCCACATCACCAAACAAAAACCAGAAAGCCACATCACCAAGTGAAAACCTAAATGCCACATCAAATGACAAACGGAAAGTCACATGACCAAGTGAAAACCCAAAAGCCACATCACCAAGTGAAACCATTCAGACCACTTCACCAAATGAAATATTGAAACAAAATCTTAAAATCACATCACTAAAAGCAAATAAAAACCCAAAAACCACATGAAAGCTACATCCTTCCACATCATAATGAAGTGCAGACATTTTTATTTATTTTTCAAGTGGTCAGAAAGAAAACAGAGATAAAAGCTACAGCTGGAGAAGAAAAAAAAGAGTCACTTATACTGTGCTTCCACCCAATAGACCTTAACACAAGTTTCAAGAAAGATAAATGATTCACAAGATTCCACTGTTCTGTAACACTTTACTGGGCTAGATGTGTGTAAAAATAATATACTAACAGTTATCAAATGAGGCTGTAGGACCTAAGCTGTACAACACCGACTAGCAGTCAGAAACATTACTGGGCTAGATGTATGTAAACATAATCTATTAGCAGTTAGAAGCTGTAGGACGTGAGCTGTACAACACCGACTAGCAGTCAGAAACATTACTGAGCTAGAGGTATGTAAAGACAATGTGTTAACAGTTAGAAACTGTAGGACCTGAGCTGTATGACGCCTACCAGCAGTCAGAAGCAAACTTTGGCACATGATAACAGTAATGGGTACTTTCAGTACCTAACCTGCACAGGCCCTCAGCACTTACACATTCTTTAATTGTCCACGTTTTCAAGCTTCATTGCATACAACGCGCACACACACACACACACACACACACACACACACACACACACACACACACACAGAGTTGTATATCAGGGCAATGGGACTGAAGAAAAGGTTTTTGAAAAGAGCAAGGCCGATTTAAAATAACTGACAGACAGAAACAGGGAGTTGGTTCCAGAGGAAGAGCATAAGAAAATATACACATAGTTCATCTGGCTCGAAAACACCGACCGTAACACAACCAGTGTCACTGAAAACTACACGAGTTATTAACTGGGTATCAACGCCCTGCCAGCCGCACAAGGTCACTTCCACACAGGAAAACTACATGAGTTATTAACTGGGTATCGACGCCCTGCCAGCCGCACAAGGTCACTTCCACACAGGAAAACTACACGAGTTATTAACTGGGTATCGACGCCCTGCCAGCCGCACAAGGTCACTTCCGCACAGGAAAACTACACAAGTTATTAACTGGGTATCGACGCCCTGCCAGCCGCACAAGGTCACTTCCGCACAGGAAAACTACACAAGTTATTAACTGGGTATCGACGCCCTGCCAGCCACACAAGGTCACTTCCGCACAGGAAAACTACACAAGTTATTAACTGGGTATCGATGCCCTGCCAGCCGCACAAGGTGGCACTGATGTAAATTGTAATCCAGCCACACTGGATGTTGAAATCCAGTTACTTGATTGTGTAGTTTTCCTGTGCGGAAGTGCCGCACAGGAAAACTACACAAACAAGTAACTGGATTTCAACATCCAGTCAGCTGCTCAGGGTTGCATCAAGAACAGAAAATTAAAAGAAAAACAACAACATAATCCTGTAGCATCCAAGACAGTCACACTAAACAGTCTTTCCAGACAGCAATAGACTGGAATAATCTCAACAACAGTCCAGGCTAACTCAGTCAAGAAGTACATTCCTTTTTTCACCTTGGACATTTTGTACGTTCCATGGTTTGAACACATATGTGCAATTCAAAGTGCATAACCAATCAAGAAAATGCAAACTTTAATGTGAAACAAACTGTGGCTCCAGTGCAATTTTTTTTTTTTTTTTTTTTTTACTTTCCAAAACAAATTTACATCCTTCCAAATTGGGAAATTGTTACTCTATGCCAGACTAGCACCACCCCTACCTCCCACCCCAAAACAGGAACTGCCACAAAAATATTGTACTACCATAAGCATAAAGTGATTACATACCCCAAAAACAGGAACTGCCACAAAAATATTGTACTACCACAAGCATAAAGTGATTACATACCCCAAAACAGGAACTGCCACAAAAATATTGTACTACCATAAGCATAAAGTGATTACATACCCCAAAAACAGGAACTGCCACAAAAATGTTGTACTACCATAAGCATAAAGTGATTACATACCCCAAAAACAAGAACTGCCACAAAAATATTGTATAAGCTTAAGCATAAGGACATACCCCAAAACAGGAACTGCCACTAAAATATTGTACAACCAGACGCATAGTGATTACATGTGCAGCTACTTGAAGAAACAAATACCCATCTGCATAATTTTCCCCCTCGAGCTTGTCTTTTTCCTTCTCTTCTCCCTTTGAATTTGATGTTGTGCAATCCCCCAAAGTCAGTTTGTACCGATTGCCAAAGAGTAGTGATGTTGCGGGATCCTGCTAAAGTCAGCTGGTGCCAATTGCCAAAAAGCTGTGATGTTGCTGGATCCCCCTGAAGTCAGCTGATGCCAATCGCCAAAAAGCTGTGATGTTGCTGAATCCCCCTGAAGTCAGCTGGTGCCAATCGCCAAAAAGCTGTGATGTTGCTGAATCCCCCTAAAGTCAGCTGGTGCCAATCACCAAAAAGCTGTGATGTTGCTGAATCCCCCTGAAGTCAGCTGGTGCCAATCGCCAAAGAGCTCTGATGTTGCTGAATCCCCCTAAAGTCAGCTGGTGCCAATCGCCAAAGAGCTCTGATGTTGCTGAATCCCCCTAAAGTCAGCTGGTGCCAATCGCCAAAGAGCTCTGATGTTGCTGAATCCCCCTAAAGTCAGCTGGTGCCAATTACTGAAGAGCTGCAATGTTGCAGGATCCCCCTATGGTCAGTTTTCACTGACCACCAAAGAGCTGTGATGTTTATGTTGCTGTATCCCCAAAAGCAGGTCTGCACAGACTGTCCAGTAGCTGTGATTTTGCTGGACCCAAACCCCACAACTGAACTCCCTAGGTCACCCTCAGCTTCAACTTTTCTCAGACTCTGTCGGTGTTTTTTCAATTCCCTTCTCCCTGAAGTAGGCTTGCACTGATCGCCAAAGTGCCGTGATGTTGCCTGATCCGAAGCCTGTAGCTCCAACTCTCTGGATCACTTCCAGGAAGAAAGTGTCTTTATCAAAGAGTGGGTGTGTAAACTTCTGCAAGAGATACCTGAAAATAAACAAGTTGAGCTAAATGTGTACGTGCACATGTCAGCATTCAGACGTTCCACAGAAAACAAAATTCTGTATGCTAATACTTACTAGCAGCCCAAAATCCATATACCAAATCCCAAGTCCAAATTAGGCTTTCATTCATAAACTTAACCATCTGAACAAAAAGAACACTGACACTATTGTTCTTTACATTTTAAAATGGCCACCAATGTCAACATTTGCAAGGTAAGAAAAAAGATGCACATGGCAATTTATCTATAAATTATCACCTTCAGCTATGAATAATGAAATACATGGTTAGGCACACATAATTATCTTTATAGTTATAGCCTTTTATTTTTCATTCTTGTCAACAGCATTAGAAAAAGGTGATATCCACAGCTGCAAAACCCATTCACATACAAATACTCACTAGCAAGCAAGCTGTCCAGAGTAACCTAGGTTCCATTTACCAAAGCAAACCCAGGTGTGCAGGTACGTGTATGTGATTTTTTACCTGTCATGTTTTGGCTGTGAGTGTGCAGGTGTACGTGATTTTACCTGTCATGTTTTGGCTGTGAGTGTGCAGGTGTACGTGATTTTACCTGTCATGTTTTGGCTGTGAGTGTGCAGGTGTACGTGATTTTACCTGTCATGTTTTGGCTGTGAGTGTGCAGGTGTACGTGATTTTACCTGTCATGTTTTGGCTGTGAGTGTGCAGGTGTACGTGATTTTACCTGTCATGTTTTGGCTGTGAGTGTGCAGGTGTACGTGATTTTACCTGTCATGTTTTGGCTGTGAGTGTGCAGGTGTACGTGATTTTACCTGTCATGTTTTGGCTGTGAGTGTGCAGGTGTACGTGATTTTACCTGTCATGTTTTGGCTGTGAGTGTGCAGGTGTACGTGATTTTACCTGTCATGTTTTGGCTGTGCGGCAGGCTCTGCCTCTCTGCTCCCATCTCCCTGATCACTGTCATCCTGCTCTGTGTCGACCAGAATTCCATTCTTTTGAAGGAGATCCACATTCATCCCAATGGCAACCATCTCCTTCAGCCTCCCGATCTGAAAAGGAACGACAAAGGAATAATCAGAAGAGTAAAAAGAAAAAGAAAAAAGCATCTGAAGGACCAGATCACAATCACCAGTTACCATAATCACAGCTGCACTGTACCATTCAGTTACCATAATCACAGCTGCACTGTACCATTCAGTTACCATAATCACAGCTGCACTGTACCATTCAGTTACCATAATCACAGCTGCACTGTACCATTCACTTGAGATGAGGCTGGAACAGGAAACCAGCCAGCACCACCGTTGCATCAAGATGATCAAGTGATACTGATAAGGCACTGTTACCAGCAATGGCTTTTCTTGTGGGAAATAATTCCCAGCCGAGTTGTTATGTTGAGATACCTTTTGCTGCAAGCGTGTTTTCAAAGCACTCCATGAAGAACTGTAGAAGTCATACTGCTTTTTAAACAAAAGGCACAGACTTAACAAAACCCAGAAAGTGCCATCACTTATTCTATGCAAGTTTGGAAGCAGCTTTGGAAACAGTTGATGTTGAGTAGCTTTTCCATCCCCCACTCATCACTCAGTGAGTACAGGGTGTCTCACAATAGATGGAACCCATTAACATAATAATTTATTACTCAGACAAGGAACTCCGAAAAAGATTACATTTCCTGGAAGCTGATATGATAACAATTAAAAAACTGAAGATTTGAGGTCAGCTCAAAGGATACATTTATTAGAGCATGTGACTGCCATTGCGCTTCAGACACACTTGAAGCCGACATTCTTGAAGCACCACATGTATGAGAATCATCCTCAATCCACTGCTGAACTGAAAGTGGCCATCACCCAGAAGATTCATGCCATCAGGAAAGAAGAGTGTGTCAGGGTGATTGACAACTTCGCTCATCAGCTTGAAGTGTGTCTGAAGCGCAACAGCAGTCATTTGGAACATGTGCTCGTAATAATAATGTACATTTATCATGCGCTCATCAACGCTCTCTGCACTCACATGATACACATTAACCTAAATGCGATATTCTGTACACTCTTATGAATGTATCCTTTGAGCCAACCTCAAAGCTTCAGTTTTTTTAATAGTTATCATATCAGCTTCCAGGAAATGTAATCTTTTTGGGAGTTTCTTGTCTGAATAATAAATTATTATCATGTTAATGGGTGCCATCTATTTTGAGACACCCTGTATGATCATCATTAAAACTATTGTTACTATTAAAGTATTATCCTACAGACTCCCACGCTACCTCAGTGTAATAGGTGTACGGCGCCTCATTGAACCGCACTCCATTGCCTTGCAGATGACTGACTGCACTGATTATGTTGTCTGTGTGAAGTCCCACATGCTGCACACCCTCCCCTCCATGGTTGTTAAGAAACACATCCACCTGGTTTGCACCTGAAAGGGTCATAAACATATATAAATAATTGCCCATAATTACACATAAATTGTGATAATACAGTAAACTGTGTGACTTACTCAAGTTCCTGTCAGTAATCCATACAGCATCCACTTCTCTGTGGATATCATGACTACATTACATGATGTTATCAAACTTGCTTAATAAGCTGTAATTATCCTAGAATTAATACCTTCACTAGTCAGCGCTAACAAACCAGAGCATGTGCTACATGTATTATAGTGGTATTAAACAACATTCAGATGTGCGGCATTACTTTAGGCCTACCGCCAGCTGAGCAGTAGGAGAAGAAGAAGAAAATCATTTGATTTTTTACATTTTGCATTGTCCCAATTAAAATGATTTCCCCCAGGCAAAAATTTGGGTCACTTTAATAATAATAATGTACACTTATCATGTGCTCATCAATGCCCTAAGCGCTCACATGATACATATTAACCTAAATATGATAATCTATACACATGTAGAGCATAGTCTGATCAAAACAATTTACATAAAGAATTATAAAAAATAAAAATAATAAAATGCACGACAAACACACACATACACACACACATTGACTGTAGCAGAAACTGGGTATTGATATTAGTTCGGATGGAAATACTGTGAGAAGAGGAAGGTTTTCAGTTTGGCTTTAAAAGATGACAAGGTTAAGCAGTGTGTCTTGTGGGAGTGAATTCCAAATGGGGGGTCCAAAGCAAGAGAAAGTGCAAAAGCCATGAGTCTTGCGTTTGTATTGTTGGATTTCCAGCACGCGGGTGTCAGAAGAAGAGTGTAGTGTACGAGACAGAGTGTAGACACGCAGCAGTTCAGAGAGGTAAGCAGGACCAGAACCATTTAAGCACTGAAATGCATACAAGTGACTTTATACTTATATGTTCCGAAATAAACACAAAAACACAGATGACGGTAAATCAGCTCAAACTGAAAGACGACAAAACAGAAGCCTCTTTCCCTTTTCGTCTTCCTTGAAACCGTCTACCATTTCCATCCCTGACTCAATTACCCTTGGCTCTCACAACATCCCCTTCTCTGATTCTGCCACGAACCTTGGATTCATTCTTGACTCAAAACTGTACCATGAAGAAGCACATCATAAAAATCTGCCAAACTGCTTATTTTGAGCTTAAAAGCATTAGTTCAATCCACAGGTTTCTCACTGAAGACGCGACCAAGACTCTTGTTACTTCCTACATCCTTTCACATCTTGACTGCTGCAACTGTCTCCTCTTGGGTACACCTAATTCTGTCATCCAACCTCTTAGAACTTTGCTGCAAGACTTGTTCTCTTGACACCCTGTCACCACTACTCAACACCTCTCCTGGAAAAACTGCACAAAGTGAAAGTTAAAGTCACCCATAAGGAGCGTTTTGCCAGGCAGACTGTCAGAATGTTCAAGGAAGTCAGAAAACTGACTGAAAAACATGGAGTCAGAGAATTTGTTCTTTTTGCTGGGTGGAGGGCGGTAGATGCAGAACGAGTTGGTTAGTTGCATGTTGTATGTTAGAGTCAGCTTAGCAGTTTCAAAGCAGGGCTGCAGAACGGGAAAGGACGAAGTGGTAGCAACATGCGGTTTAAGAGAGTCCCTTATGACGAAGGCAATGCCCCTGCCTTTTGCGCTGGACCCTCCTGCAGAGCGGGGCAAGAAAAGGACCGAGTACTCAGGCAGAGCCAGGTCAGCAATCTCAGCCTTGTCACCAGCAGGGCGCAGCCAGGTCTCCGTCAGCAGCATGATGTCAATGTTGAAAGTGGATATGTCGGACCTCCTCCTGGAAGTGCCGACAGATCTTGCATTGAACAGGCAGACAAGGAGTGTGTTTTTGGCTGAGGAAGAACTATGGGGAATGTGAAGCAGCTGTCTGTGAGGGGGACGCAGCGAAGTGCTGAGCGAGGAGGCTGAGAGGTCGTCACAGTCACTAGGTGGAGAGGAAGGTGGTATGGAAGTGGTGTGTTGACAGGGGGTTGGAGAGCTGGAAAATCTGATGGGTGTCGATCATGAAAACTGACGATCACTTTGATCTTCCTCCGTTCATTCTTCCCTCCTCTTCTCGATTGGTGTGGCTTTCTGGGCAAGTTTCTCACAATGCCGAGATGTGATAGACATGCGATCAGCTGGGGGGAGAGGAAGCAGGGAGGTGCAGCAGCCGTTTCCAGAGACAGCAGGTCATGTCGAGTGTAGCAGGGGACAGGGGTGGTACAGGTGGCAAAAACCACTTTCTTCTCTGTGTTGTGTAGCTCACGGTTGTTGCAACACACAGCTGCACTGAACACACCGTCACGGAACACAGGCTCAACATGACCGGCTGGCAGCAGCAGCGTAAAACAGAGAGTAGAGTCAGGACTTGCAGAAACAGAACAAGACCAACTGTCCTCACTTCCGCTTCCAGTGGAAGTGACAGACAAAAATGGTACCACGATAACGGCCACATCACAAGGAACGATGCTATCACGTCAACTAATCAAACCAGGAGGCTAATCAAGCAAAATTTGCAATAATTAGCAGAGCAGATGCAACAACGCCTGTAAGAGCGCGTGAACACTACTCAAAATTTGAGTAGTGTTCATGCACCCTTACAGGCATTGTTGCATCTACTCTGCTAATTATTGCAAATTTGAGTCAAATTTTCGCTGGGCAAAGTGAGATTGTATTACAGGGCCATGCTACCCTGCCTAACCCAAGTCCTGACGAACTGTTAGTGGAATTTGTTGTGAGAACTAGGACAATCCCTCTTGACTGCCACGGATCTTTAAATTTTTTAATGTTCACACACCTGAAACAGACACTTACAGTCTTGAGCTGGGTTTTGTCTCATCTGAATGACTACATGCTGAGTCTGTCACTGAGACTCACATTGCAAGGCAAGTGGGGCGTGGGGGGGGGTAGCTTTTTGGCCAAACCAGGATTCTGATCTACAGTTTCATCAAGATCAACAGTAGCAAGTTAAAAGATAAATGTACCTTGAGCAGGCAAAGACTCTGCAATGACGAACTTCACACTGCCTGCAGTCTTGTCATCTGTGGATACTCCACTCTCCGCACACTTCCAGTATTCAAACGCCTTCAGTCTCACTCCTATGTCATCCCCGCTGATCACAAAGCCTTCATCCTCATTTTCATCTCTACAAACAGATTTAAAGCCAAACCAGTATTAAATGGAACATACAAATTACAATGATACACACACACACACACACACACACACATACACACACACACACACACACACACACACACACACACACACACACACACACACCAGCCATACTAGTATTGCTGTCATATTTTCCCAACTATATGCAAATACAGAAAAGAATTGTCCCTCTAACTGGCTGAAGATGATGCAATCATTATTCAGTACATGTTGCAAATTGTGTACTAATACTTGCTTAGATCTCTACAAATTCAAAGCCAGACTGGTATTAAATTGCTTAATGTAAAATATATACACAAAGTTTAATTTTAAACAGAGAAAAGAATAAATAACCAGCAATATCAGAAAAAATAGTACCAGAACTGACTGAAGCTGATGCAATCAATATTTTCATGTTGTGAATTATGCACTAATGCTGCGTTAAACCAAAAGTCGGTTTTTATTTGTGAATAAACTGAGAACATTAATAAACTTGCCGATGTAAAGGTTCGCACGCGCGCGCGCGCACACACACACACACACACACACACACACCACACACACACACATGGCGATTTTCTCCCCATCTGATTTTGGCTTTCAATACTCATAAGATATCGTCACAAATCAATCGTGTGAGTGGCATTATGTTGCATTGGAAATCTTTCATAGCGGTAACCCACCTGTTGATGAAGAAACGTTTCATGCCAAAGCACTTTTCGTACCAGTTTATCACGCTAGCAGACGATCCACAGTGGGTGCAGAAGGTCACATGATCAATGTGACGGAGGTCACCAGCCGAAGTATGTGCGCATTCTTCTTCTTTCCTCGTTTGAGTTTCATCTTTATCAATGGAAATCTTATCACAGTATTTTGTGTCCTCAAACCCTGGCAGAAAGAGCCCTGAGTACTTAGAATCTTCCACTAAAGTGTGCACAACATTCCCAATGCACGACTTGACTGTACACACACGAACCGATCCCGCGTGGTCTGAAAGCGTCTGCAATGGTTTGATTATCTGGACATTCTGGTTTAACAGTCGGTTCACACAACCTTCGATGTTATTTACACGTAGAGCTACATTGAAAACGGAGTCTCTGTGAAGTGTTGATACATTCTCCGATGGAAACACCCATGGGTGGAGGTATGGGTCGTGTGTGACCGCTGAAAAATCTTGAGTCATCTCTGTGATAAGAAAACGAACTGCGTGCGAGCACAAAAGCCATTGCTTGGCGCCAGGGGTTGTCCTCGTTGCGGCAAGACAAAATTTATACTGGAACTGGAACTTCTTAACATGTTTCAGTCCATTCTGCACACCGAACTCAACGTGGTGAATACATTTTGGATTCATTTTAAACAAATGCCGGCGATTTCACCATGCTGTCCTTGGAGACAACTCCTCTCTACTGTAGTATTTTTACTTAGTGGTCTAGAATGATCTCCCTTTAAACCCCGTCTTCCCATCCAGTCGCGGAACGATAGGTCTATTTCGGTCCATCTGTCTTGAACTAAAGCCGTTATGTGTTCAGACATCACAGCAGTAAGTGTCCACTTTGGAGAATTAAACTTGGCAAGACAGACATGTACAAAAACAGTTCCTTTTCAAAGACTGTGACTGTGAGAGACTGGAGCCGCAACTTCCTCAGTGGATGCAGACGGAATGACAGCCTCAGTCTCGGCGAAGTCCGACGCCGATCGAATAGCAAAGATCTCTCGACTCACGATCAGCACTACAGAGTGTTTATAGCCGTTTTTTAACATTAGATTTAAAAAGAAACTTTTGGGATGCCGGGGGGAGGGGATGGGGGGGGGGGGGAGGGGGCGGATTTGGCCGTCTCCCCATACTTCCGTCTCCCCATACTTCTTCCGGCTGACGTCACCGGCCGCTGCCGACGCCGCCGAGTCAACGTGTCCAATCAAGATCACATTGAGACTAAACCGGGAACTCAATAAACGTCACATAGCCCAGTGGTAGAGCGCTGGAGGCTCGAAGTCAGATCGAAAGGCTGCACAATGAGGTTCGAACCCCGTCCGGCCTCAAGTTGAGGCCGAGCGGCGGGCGACCGGCGTGGCCGGAGCGGCTCAGCGGCAGTGCCGCCGGAGTCAAGTTCGTTCAGTCTCGGCAGGGCCGGTCCGCAAATCAGTTTCTGTTCTGACTCTTAGCGAGGCGGCCATTCCACCCCCACCTTGAGAGAGAGACAGACAGAGAGACTGAGAGAGAGAGAGAGAGAGAGAGAGAGAGAGAGAGAGAGAGAGAGAGAGAGAGAGAGAGAGAGAGAGACTGAGGAGAGACCGACCGAGAGACTGAGGAGAGACCGACCGGACGGCGACAGAGAGAGGCGGGACTGAGCGCAGACGGAGACGCGGGGAATCATATGCAGAGCACATTGTGACGTCGTATAATTATAGCATGCCTATTCATGTCGTCCGTTAACGCCTCATTATTTCCTCTGTTAAAGCCTAAACTAGCCCACCCCTAAGATGACTGACATTTGTTAGTAATAAAGATTACCCATAGCAGAAACAAGCAGCGACGCCGTAGGCCGGATGGCCGAGAGCAGGGGGGGCTGCGACACCAACCACATTGCCGGTTGTATATATACAAACCCAGCGACCACGGTTCCGGAGCTGGACTAAAGTTAGCTAAGCCAAAGAAGGAACCACACTTTTGAGTTGTTCGC
>OY757542.1:4474597-4479597 GCA_963584105.1 Alviniconcha strummeri
TCCTAATTTCAGACGCCACCGGGCGACGTCTACGTCAACGTCAACGTCAACGACCAACACAACGGCACGACACACCGGTCACCAAAAGGCCCCACCGCCGAGGACCCCACCACCACTACCACCGCCACGACATACAGCGCCAAGCCCAACCACCCGGAAGACAACAGCGACCTTAGCTGCTGCTCCAGTGGCATCAACACCGTTCAGCAAGCCATTGTCAACTTCTTCGTCACGCGCAAAACCATCAGCATCCGCGGCATTCTCGTGATACTACTGCTGCTTTACCTCGGCGGTTTTGGCTACGCGATGCATTACGAATTCGGGAATGAGGCTTCCGTTCGGCTGCTCGTCTGCACGGTACTGGGACTGCTCATTCTGGCTTGGTGTCTCAGTTCCGACCGCGTCACAGGGCGCCTGAGCAAACTGACTTCGAAAGTATCCGACAGCAGGAGCAAGAGGGTCCGGACGATCATCAAATGGTCAGTGTTGTTGCTGTTATTAGATTTAAAAAGTATATAGAGACCGAGAATATGGGAATATACAGTGTATATATATATAGAGAGAGAGAGAGGTAGAGAATTCCAGATAGAAAGAGCAGCATGGGGGAACTGGCGATGTCCAAATGCTTTTTGTTTGTTCGTTTGTTTGTTTGTTTGTTTGTTTGTTTGTTGTTGTTGTCTGTTTGTTTGTTTGTTTGTTTGTTTGTTTGTTGTTTGTTTGTTTGTTTGCCGTTTTCTTATTTGGAACATCGCAAGTGCGTACGACTGTTCCCAAAAGGAATGGAACACATTTACGTATCATTCAGGAACACACAATGGGCCATCGACTCTCTCTGTCTCTGTCTGTCTCTGTCTCTGTCTGTCTCTGTCTCTGTCTGTCTCTGTCTGTCTCTGTCTCTGTCTATCTCTGTCTGTCTTTCTGTCTCTGTCTGTCTCTGTCTGTCTCTGTCTCTGTCTGTCTCTGTCTCTGTCTGTCTCTGTCTCTCTTCCCCCCTCTCTCTCTCTCGCTCTCTCATCAAGCAGAATGTCTTCATGTTTCAGTGTTTTACGGGTCAGTGTGTTTACTATGGTAATAGATGATAATAAACGGGTCAGTGTGTTTACTATGGTAATTGATGATAATAAACGGGTCAGTGTGTTTACTATGGTAATTGATGATAATAAACGGGTCAGTGTGTTTACTATGGTAATTGATGATAATAAACGGGTCAGTGTGTTTACTATGGTAATTGATGATAATAAACGGGTCAGTGTGTTTACTATGGTAATTGATGATAATAAACGGGTCAGTGTGTTTACTATGGTAATTGATGATAATAAACGGGTCAGTGTGTTTACTATGGTAATTGATGATAATAAACGGGTCAGTGTGTTTACTATGGTAATTGATGATAATAAACGGGTCAGTGTGTTTACTATGGTAATTGATGATAATAAACGGGTCAGTGTGTTTACTATGGTAATTGATGATAATAAACGGGTCAGTGTGTTTACTATGGTAATTGATGATAATAAACGGGTCAGTGTGTTTACTATGGTAATTGATGATAATAAACGTGGTGCAGCTGTCTGCAATTTTTGTCTTGATAACTAAATTGTTAACTAAATCTGTAATTCACCCTTCTAAAGACCTCAAACACTGTCCTTGTGTTTTTCTAACTTTGTGTTTGGTCGGTCTACGTGGCCAGTGCGGTCATTCGGGTGACGTCAGTGATCGTAATGATGACGATGCATACCGATAAAAATGATGATGAATATACTGATGTAGCTCGCTGTAATTTTCGTCATGATGTACGTAGTGAGGTTGACAGGACGTTCAGATCCAATAACTTTTGTGTGTGTGTGTGTGTGTGTGTGTGTGTGTGTGTGTGTGTGTGTGTGTGTGTGTGTGTGTGTGTGTGTGTGTGTGTGTGTGTGTTGTTCTCATTTCTGTTCATTGTTTGTTTGTTGTTCTTGTTGTTTTCTGTTCTTTTCTCTTTTTTCTAACTTTGTTCTTATAAGCTTATTCAGTTGATGTTATGAAATAACAAATGCACCATCACTCACAGTTAATCACTCACAGACAGCTGCAAGGCATAACACACACACACACACACACACACACACACACACACACACACACACACACACACACACACACACACACACACACACACACACACACACACACACACGCCCCAATGCCAATTACTAACTCTGTAATTGGGGAGCGGGTATAGCTCAGTGGTTAGAGCGTCGAACTCGAGATCGAAAGGTCCCGGGTTCGTGTCCCGGCAGGAGCGGTGGGATAATTTTCTTCTCCGGGTTCAGCTTTCTGTGCTGACTCTTATTTCGGTATCCGTTCCACCCCCGTGTTACCGCAGTAGCACGTAAAAGATCCGGTCATTCTGCCAAAGGTGCAGGTGGCAGGTTAGAGCTAAACACACATACACCCTACCTATGTGACTTTGAGTGAAGTGACATTGTAACCTGGTGCATGGTCGAATGGTGTACACAAAACTTGCGCCGAAACGGCAGCATTTCACGTGGCACCAGCCATGCAACACTCAACGAGCGCTATCAGTACACCACTTCCGTGGATATTAATAATACGCGCCATAAAAGGATACAGTCATTCATTCAGAATCACATGCCAATGTTCGCAGCGAGTCTGCTCGAGAGCAGAGAATAGCGCTATATAAAAGCTATGAATAATAATGATTCTCGTTTGCGAAAACCGCAGTCACGGTCGTGGTGTGGACGTGGCCAGTGCGCTTCCTGGAATGACATTATCGTGATTGTAATGATGGTGATGCATTCATGCATGGCAGCAATAAAGGCAAATCCCTCTACATAGAGACAATACAGCTGTATTGCAAAATATGATGATGGTGAATGTAGCTGTCTGTGACTATGTCCGATTAGAATCCAATTACTTACTCCGTAATTGTCTCGAACAAAGACCTCAAGCACCGTCGTTGTGTGGGCGTGTCAGGTTGCTGTACGTGGCCAGTGTGGTGGCCATTGTGACGTTGCTGATCGTGCTGGTAGCGTTGGACACCCCAGAGAACCTCATCTCCTTGGCCGGCCTGGCAGGCTTCATCGTCGTCGGTTGGATCACCTCCGTCAACCCAGCCAGGGTAGGTCTTGTCTCGTCCTGTCTTTACTAAGGGTATGTTGAGGGTGTGTTTTTACCACATGGTGGTGGTGGTAGATGTGTGACAATTCAGTTCAAAAAACTTTAATCATCCCACAAGGGGCAATTTTGTTGTGGTCATGGCGGGCGTGTAAAATAATAATACATAAAGTTAAGAGAACAATACAACAAACACAACACCACCAACAAAAGCGTCTTACTTTAACCAGAGTTATAAATATAGAACAACTGTGACGTCATCATAAAATAGTAATGAACTTAAGATCACGTACTTGATGCCTAGTTATGTCTTGTCTTTGGGATGTGCTGTGTCTCAGGGCAGCGTGTGTATGTGGGAAGGTGGTGGTAGGGTTGTGTGACACCTAGTACTGTCTTGTCTTTGGGGAGTGCTGGGTCTCAGGGCAGCGTGTGTACGTGGGGAGGCAGTGGTAGGTTTGTGTGACACCTAGTCCTATCTTTGGGGCGTGCTGTGTCTCAAGGTAGTGTGTGTATGTGGGGAGGCAGTGGTAGGTTTGTGTGACACCTAGTCCTATCTTTGGGGCGTGCTGTGTCTCAAGGTAGTGTGTGTATGTGGGGAGGCAGTGGTAGGTTTGTGTGACACCTAGTCCTATCTTTGGGGCGTGCTGTGTCTCAAGGTAGTGTGTGTATGTGGGGAGGCAGTGGTAGGTTTGTGTGACACCTAGTCCTATCTTTGGGGCGTGCTGTGTCTCAAGGTAGTGTGTGTATGTGGGGAGGCAGTGGTAGGTTTGTGTGACACCTAGTCCTATCTTTGGGGCGTGCTGTGTCTCAAGGTAGTGTGTGTATGTGGGGAGGCAGTGGTAAGGTTGTGTGACACCTAGTTCTGTCTTGTCTTTGGGGAGTGCTGTGTCTTAGGGCAGAGTGTACGTGCGGAGGTAGTAATAGGTTTGTGTGACACCTAGTTCTATCTTTGGGGAGTGCTGTGTCACACACACACACACACACACACACACACACACACACACACACACACACACACACACACACACACACACACACACACACACACACACAGGCACCCGCACACATGAGCATACTGACTATACAAAGCTTAGTTCACACAACTTAAAGCGAGCAGCAAACAGACTTTGGACGGATGAAGACAGCAGCACGGAACGGAAAACGTGGCAGGTCTATAGGTTTGGGAAAATAATATGTATATTTTAATGTTACACTTGAAGAGATGGTTTCTGTCGGAGAGGAAGGGGAAGGCCATTCCATGTAGATGGACCGAAGACAGAAAATTAAGGCCGGAGAACCAACAGTGGAGAGACCAATAAGGAACATTCACAGATCATCGTTCTCATGTCCTTCAACCTCCTCGGCCTGCAGGTGGACTGGCACCCGGTCTTCTGGGGCTTCAGCCTGCAGTTCTACTTCGCCGTCATCATCCTCAAGACCCGGTGGGGATACGAAGCCTTCAGGTGGCTCGGGGACCGCGTGACGGAGTTTCTGTCGTACTCCGATGAGGGTGCCGCCTTCCTCTTCGGCTCCGATTTCAAAGTTCACTTCTTCGCCTTTGCGGTAAGACGTCGGCTACAGCCGCGCTCGTTGTGCTTCCTCCCAACAGTAGAGTCCTGAGGGCAGATCTAATGATGTATAATTGTTAGGCACTAAGGTCCCATTTGCTGAGAATCCAAGGCTATATCAAAGAGACCAAAACGTCTGCTCACCAACTCCCAGCTTAGAAGAGCTCTTCTAATCTGGGAGTTTGTGAGCAGACTTTTTTTATTTTTATGTTTTTAGTCTGAAACAAAGTTGGTTTCTAGCGTTTTGAAGTAAGATCAAAACTCACTAAAGTTTCAGATAAAACGCGACATTCATTTTACTCGGGCAAAACAAAACAT
>OY757542.1:4489597-4495597 GCA_963584105.1 Alviniconcha strummeri
GAGTCGAGACTGTTTATAAAAGATAAACACGATTAAGGGGGCTATAAGTTCTTCCTATATATGGACCGTGTTGGTTGTGCAGCTTCACACATGCCGATTTTAGAGTCGAGACTGTTTATAAAAGATAAACACGATTAAGGGGGCTGTTTGTTCTTCCTATATATGGACCGTGTTGGTTGTGCAGCTTCACACATGCCGATTTTAGAGTCGAGACTGTTTATAAAAGATAAACACGATTAAGGGGGCTGTTTGTTCTTCCTATATATGGACCGTGTTGGTTGTGCAGCTTCACACATGCCGATTTTAGAGTCGAGACTGTTTATAAAAGATAAACACGATTAAGGGGGCTGTTTGTTCTTCCTATATATGGACCCTGTTGGTTGTGCAGCTTCACACAAGCCGATTTTTTCAGAGACGTCATCGTTTAAAAAATAAACGCGATTAAGGGCTGTTTGTTCTTTCTATATATGGACCCTGTTGGTTGTGTAGCTTCACACAAGACGATTGTTTTACAGTCGTCATCGTTTAGAAGATAAACGCGATTAAGTGCTTTTTGTTCTTCATGCATATGGACCCTGTTGACTGTGCAACTTTACACATGCCTATTTTTTCCAGAGCTGCCTCCGCTTGTAGACGATAAACACGATTAAGGGCTATTCGTTCTTCCTACATATGGACCCTGTTGGTTGCAGCTTCACACATGCCGATTTTATTCAGAGTCGTTACAGTTTACAGAAGATAAACACGATCAAGGGAGCTGTTTGTTCTTCCTATGATATCTGGACGCTATTGGTTGTGCAGTTGTTGTTTGTTTGTTTTTGTTGTTTTTGTTTTGTTTTTTGGGGTTGTTGTTGGTGGTGGTGGTGGTGGTGGTTTTTTGTTGTTGTTTTTTTGTTTTTGTTTTTGTTTGTTTGTTTTTTGGGTGGGGTGGGGGGGGGGGTTGTTTTGTTTTAAAGTCGTCATCATTCAGAAGAAAAACACGATTAAAGGGGCTATTGTTCTTCCTATAGGCCTATAAGGACAATGTTGGTTGTGCAGCTTCACACAAGCCGATTTAAAAATATATAAAAAATACGGGGCTATTTGTTCTTCCTACACATCGACCTTGTTGGTTGTGCAGTTTCCTACATGCCGATTAAAAAAAAAAAAAAAATGAGAGTCGTCACCGTTTAGAAGATAAAGCGGATTAAGGTCTATCTGTTCCCCCCTACACACGGCGGATTAAGGTCTATCTGTTCCCCCTACACATGACGGATTAAGGTCTATCTGTTCCCCCTACACATGACGGATTAAGGTCTATCTGTTCCCCCTACACATGACGGATTAAGGTCTATCTGTTCCCCCTACACATGACGCTGTCGGTTGTGCAGCCTCGTTCTGAGGTGATAGCGACGTACGCGCTGTGTGGGTTCTCCAACTTCGGCTCCATGGGCATCCTGCTGGGGGCCATGACCGCCATGGCCCCTCACCGTCGTGCTGATCTGGCCTCCATCATCCTCCGGGCCATGATTGCCGGCAACGTGGCCTCCTTCCTCACCGCCTGCATTGCAGGTCAGTCATAATTTCTCTGATAAGATAAAGTAATCTTGAATCTTGAATACATACAGACTACAACTACAACAAACAAGAATGACTGCTAGCGTTTCAAAACAAGATCCAAACTCACCAAAGGTTCAAAAGCACTCTATTGGTTAGGACATTTTTATTTATTATGATATTTATTAGGACTATTTGTTTTGTTCTGCTAAAATGTGCTTTTGTCCTGATAAATAGCGTGTGTGTGTGTGTGTGTGAGTGTGTGTGTGTGTGTGTGTGTGTGTGTGTGTGTTTGTGTGTGTGTGTGTGTGTGTGTGTGTGTGTGTGTGTGTGTGTGTGTGTGTGTGTGTGTGTGTGTGTGTGTGTGTGTGTGTGTGTGTGTGTTATAAAGTAAGTGAATGTGTATTTTGTTAAATTCTATTTTAATTTGTAGCATGTCGTCACACTATTCTTGCTTTTGTACGCGCCTTGGGCCGTTAAAATATTTTAATGGGTAGGGCGCTTACAAATTTCCCATATTATTATCATGATTATTATTACTGTTGTTGTTTGGTTTGTTATAGCCAATGTACTTTCAGTCTCGTCGAAGTCGGTCGTTTTTTTCCACGAAAGGGGTGGGGTAGAGCACGATATACCACTCAAATAAACGAATACACGAAAGAAAAAAAGTCGACGGACACTTGCAAACTAATCGAAGCTGTCGTTCCATCTTCAAGGTTACCACTGAACAGCCAAAGGATGTGAACAAACCAAGCATGCCTAAGCTCAGTGTAAACATGTAAACCAAAGCGACCAAAATTTCCAACAGAAACTAAACCAAACAAACCATGTCAAACCAAAGCAAAGCAAAGCTAAGCCTCTCTCTCTCTCTCTCTCTCTCTCTCTCTCTCTCTCTCTCTCTCTCTCTCTCTCTCTCTCTCTCTCTCTCTCTCTCTCTCAAATCAAATCAAACCAAAGCTAAGCTTGATTTCTCTCTCTCTCTCTCTCTCTCTCTCTCTCTCTCTCTCTCTCTCTCTCTCTCTCTCTCTCTCTCTCTCTCTCTCTCTCTCTCAAAATGGCGGCTGACCTACGGAAGTGTGGTTAACTGCTCGTCAGCATTTGTGTGCTAGTGGTGTTTAGCTGGAGAGTTAGTTCTTTCTTTCTGTACCAAAGTGATTGTCACAGACTGGCAGTGGCCGAAGAACCAAGGATGGAAGTGCTGAGGCAAAGTTCACGTAGTTACGGACATTCTTTTGTTTTTTCATTTGCTGGTGTGTTTTTGCCGGTTTGTGTCGGACACGTGGATCACCCAGCGTCAGTGGTCTGCTGCCTGATGGCAGATGGTCGCTGTTGACTTGTTCATTGTTAACTTTTGGTGGATCAGGCGCCAGGATGCGGATCAGGAGGTGAAAGAAGACTAGTGCCAAGGATAGCAGCACGTTATCTTGTCATTCTTAACAGTTTACTTTATGTGATGCCGTGAATTCATATTCGAATTTGCCGTGTTTTTTTCGCCGGCCAGCCCGGCTGGCTCTCACCAGTTGCCAGTTACGTCACACCCACCGTTGGCGGTGGGGAGAAAGTACTGACACGCCGTCAAGAGGTCATAAAAACACTCAACCAGCAGCGTCGGCTTATCTTTTCCACGCCTCACAGCTTCGACAGTATTAGCTGCACACCGTCACGCTCCAACCATCTGCAAGCTAAGTTGATCAGATTTTTTTCTGTATTATCATTTGTTAGTTTAGTACTGCCTGTCTGCAGTTTGTTGTTTGAGAAAGGTATTTTTGCTGAAAATGTACGCATGATTTGAATTGTCTAAGTAAAATAAGCGTTCCGTTTAACTTTTTTTTTTTTTTTTTTGCTCCACATCTCGCCATGTAATGCGCCCCCTTGTCTCCCTAGGCCATGAGTTCGCCCCTCCCTCCACCATGTTATTGACTACTTAGCCAACACTTTACTTCTCTTTAAACTGCAGCCGCCATGGCGCTCCAGAGCTCGTCTCTGTTTGCCTGGGTGCCCAATGTTGAAATGAAGAAAGATCCCAAGCAAATGACGTTCGATATACCTCAATGTTTAATGCCCCTCACCAGACAGATTTTCTACAGGCGTTACGTGTGTGATGTTGCAGGAACTGCGGGGTATCAGGTGGACTGGCTGGATGAGGGCACCAATCCAACCAGGACCATCCATGTAGAAGACAGTAATGACATCAGTATAGTACCCACTGACCTTCCCAGCCAGGACCTTTTCCGGACTAAGATCCAAGTCAACTGTGATACTGTTAAGCTAGTGACAATAACGATCTTCTACAGCACAGGTACAGTCCTAGTCCAGGGAAACAGGTGTCCCCGTTGGAGAGACGAGGAGTTTAGTTCCCTCATTAAATGCATTAGGGCCATCTACGCCTTTGTCGACCGGGTGAAGGAGCCGGAGTTGCATGAAACAGTAACAACGAATCTGCGCAACCTCCGCTTGCCGACTGTTTCACCATCGCCGACAGGGGAGCCCGGACTACACGATGTTAGACCTAGGTGCAGCCCGCGTCCACAGTTGCCAAGGACAACCGGGAGTACGAGAAGGAGCTCGCGTCGACTTCAGGCCCTCAGTCCCAAGTCAGCCTCACCTTCAGCAGCTCCAGTCCCGGTTTCCCAGCATATCAAGCCGACCCGCCACCTGGATCATACCCGTGCCACACCTCCTACCACACCCCGCCAGCCCGCCACACCCCGCCAGCCAGCCTACCCAGTCACACCTTCACCACACCACGCCTCCCTAGTCACTGAGCTGGAGACAGCAAAACAACAGATAAAGGCCGAGCTCAAGCTGCATGTGAAGGTGAAGTTTGACCAACTGACTGACACAGTGACGTCACTGACCCAAAAGCCGACGGAGGTCACGAAACAGAACAAAGACATGAAATCTCAAATCGGTGATCTTAGGAAGTACATCAGTGTTATTAAGACCGGCCTAGCCAAGCAACAAACACCTGCCGCAGCAGAAATACAAGAACCATCCGCACCCGAATTTCCTGTCAACAACAACAACACGTCAGCGAACGTAGAAACCTCTAACATGTTCTCAGTGTTAAGTGGGGAGAAGACGACCAGCTAACACTAGATAACTGCCCCAGCTCATCTCTCGACGCGGCCACTACATACAACACAGATCCCAGCCATGACTCAACCATCGACAATCACGACTCAACGCCTCCCGTCCCCTCCGCTATCACCGCGCCACCACCAAATCACACGGATCGTGACGCCAGGACAACTAGGGACAGTCCCCCCATCCGCTCATCAAGTACCAGGCCGTCACCTCGTCACACCGACCGTGACGCCAGGACGCCAAGGGAACGGATGGCGGAGTGCAGAGTCTCTCCTGGCAAAACACACGTGCTGATTGGGGACTCTGTGTTCGGACAAATCAGACCAGAGCTGATGTACCCTCACAAAGCACAGCAAAAGATTAGCATCTCCGGCCTCACCGTGGACGACCTTCTACACTGGCTGCAAAATGTTCCAAAGTGCAGAGACGTCCAGCTGCTGGTCGTCCACGTCGGGGTGAACACGTGCTGGGTGAACACCGTCACGGAGAGCATGTGGAGGGCACTGCTCAAACTGCTGAAGTCAGTGTTCCCCAATGCCGTCGTCCAGCTCTCCTCTCTAATCCCGCCACAAGGAGAGCACCCCCTGAGGAAGACGGTGGCCGCTTCAAACGCTGCCTTGGTGAAGGCGTGTCACAGTGAGCAAGTTATGCTCGCTGACCACACCGACACCTTCACCACGAACAGCGGCGCCCCCCGGAAAGCGCTCAACCGTGACGCTCTGCACCCAAGCCCCAAAGGCACCGTGCGACTTGCGTGCAATGTCAAGTACATGCATGTGGGCCAACCCCGACCTCCCATTCGACCCCAAGAACGCCCTTCCCATCCGTCACCCTCTGCTAGTGGCCGAGTGCCGTTGCTGGAGACCCCTTCGTTTCAGCCACGTTTTGATTGCCCGCCAAGCCAGCACCTCAGAGAGGGCGGTGGGAGGAGCCAGCAGTACAGAAATGGGCCAGCTGTTTCAACCACTCGCGGTCCTTTCCCACCACCTCCACTGCTACAACAACGGCCTGCGGACACGGAAAGCTCCATCCCAAAACGACGGCTTGGTGACGCCCCACTACACCATCAGCCTCACCGCTACAGCAGAGGAACACCCCAACACCGTGATGTCGGCACCGCTCCGCCACCCTTCAGTGGCTGTACCAGTGGCGGAGCACATCGACACACTCTCCGCAGGTGGGCCGCGCCACCGCCGCAGTCCAGCTATGGAGCTCTCCCGCCACGTGGACGTCAGTGTACATACGGGCCCACAGCCCACCCTTCCTTCAACACACAGCAAGCCAGCATCGTCCTGCACCCCCATCGCACCAGTTACTGGGGGGGTGCAGCGGAGACACTTGTGTAACGCAAGCTTGCAGTGTGTGTCCAGCAGTGTG
>OY757542.1:4495797-4516983 GCA_963584105.1 Alviniconcha strummeri
GGTTTAATTGTGGCCATTGAAATGTAGGACAAAGCTATGAAACGACAACACATCTACATCATATTAAGTTTACAGGTGCCCGTGAGCTTGGTTTTTGTGTGGCGAGCTCTGAAACAAAACTGTTTTCATATTTGGCAAACAACATGAAGCCATTTTTATTAGCTATAAAACGAAATAAAAATCATAAGGTAAGCTGTAACGTCGATTTACAGAGTGCGCAAAGAAAAAGAAAACAACTTCCCATATTAACTGATGGAGCTTACATCGCTTAAAAACAGAAGAGACAAAGCAAAAGGAAAGCGACAGGAACAAAAAACAACAACAACATAGTAAACATGATTCGCCTGTTCATATCGTGTATGTAGTGAGAAAACATACACACAGAACTACATCTACGCCCCCCCCCCCCCCCCCCCCCACCTCCATTCCCACATGTCCAATGTATGTAATTTGTACAAAACACTTGATCTATCCCAATAAACAATAATTGGTATTTAGTAATCGGATTGTAACGTCCCTTTTTTCTCTCTGTTCTTTTTCTTCTTCTCTTCTTCTTTTAAGTATTATTATTACGTTCTGCTCACTTTCCATGTGTGTAAATATTTTAGACTTTCCCGACTTCATGTACGCCACTAGCGTTTTTTTCTTGCCATTCAACTTAATTTCCATGATTTTCTTGGAATCGCAAGGTTTCGTAGCAGTTCAGGATCCCACTTACCGGTAATCGGTTCTGGGAATTTAACGGCCAGTCAACTGTACTGGGCCAGCTCAACACGGTGAACATTTCAAGCCAGACACCGGCTTCCTAGCGCAGAAACTGCAATACACTATGGGCCTGGCTTTTCTCGGTGTCTCGCCGCAGTTTCGTAAAAGCTAAGTCAACACTCTAGAAAAGACTGCCCTAGCTATCATCGTGCTTTAAAATCAGGACACGAGACGATGCGATACGATGGGGCAAAACACACGAATGACTTCTGACACGACAATTTTGTATAGCCCGAAGTGCGAATTGTAGTGAAAAATACGTGCACGTTACAACTGTCACAATAAAACACACATGTCGCTTTTTCCAACGAAGGTCACACTTGTCACACACAAAAAAACAAATGTCGGTTTTTCCCCCCTGAAAGCCATATGAGGGCAAAATACGGGTCCTCAAATTACAAGTAAAGTCTGATTCACTGTTTGGGATACGTACAGAGTTTTGCGTTTGAAGATACTGTCAACAACAAACATACCTAAGTCCAGGTGATTCATTGTTTAAGACGCGTACAACATTTTTCGTTTGAAGATACAGTCAGCAATAAACACAACTAAGTCCAGCCAGCCAACATTAACCAAGTATCAATATTTACATATCATTTAGCCACACACACACACACACACACACACACACACACACACACACACACACTCACACACACACACACACAAACACACACACACAAGCGCGCGCACGCACACACACACACACACAAGCGCGCGCACGCACACACACACACACACAAGCGCGCGCGCGCACACACACACACACACATACACACACACACACATACACAAGCACACACACGCACGCACGCACACACACACATACACACACACACACACACGCGCGCGCGCGCGCGCGCGCGCGCGCGCAAGTCTAAACCACCATAATATGCACCAAAACGCGTCTGCACAGTGTACATCAAAACACGTTTCTAACAGTATCAGCAAAAACACAGCCCTCGATCAAAGTATAAATAAAAGTCCCACTCACTGTTACAACAGACGCCACTTGATGGTTGGAGAGGATCTGGGCAGAACTCGAGTGAACCAAGAGAGAAACAAATGAGTAACTTAGTAGTTCAATTTGAACATCCTGTCAGCTACAGACGGTCACCTCGGAATGACCAAACTCTGTCATTAGCAAATGCATATTTCAAAACTCTTCTCAAATGTAAACTCTTTCTCAGGTCAAATCTACAAAATCTGTCTATACACAAATATAAGACAGAACATACATGCACAAACATCAAACACAAATTTGTGAAGATTTAGTGCTTTCAATATTACCTTTGTTCAAAAAAGCATATATAAGGCTAATACCTACTGGTATCGTCGAAAAAAAGGATGGACAAAAACAATTATGCAAAAAGAAAGCCAAATATTAAATCAATGCATGATGGCAAATATCATAGCCATAATCATGTTAGCAAGCTGCACTACTACCTATCAACTGTCATCTCCAAGCTGCTCAAAAACAAACATACGGAGAGAAAAAAGCCTGTGCCATAAGGGAAAATACTGATGAATTTTTTCTGGAGGAAAAAAAAACGGCCGGCAGATTAGCAGAAATGTTTACAAGACACTGACATTAGCAGAAACATTACAAAATACAGAGAGCAACAAAACTCGGTTAAAATGAAATGTTAAAAAATTACAAAAGAGGAGAAACCGTATGTAAATCGAGTGTGGAGAGCCAGGAACGTTTCCACCCTTTCTTACACGTTAAACACCTTCACAACCCCTCCGCCTTGTCAGTACCGGTCTGACAGAGAACCTAAAATCTTTCTACCCGTCATACACGTTAAACACCTTCACAACATCCCTACATTGTCAGTACCGGTTTGCCAGAGAGCCAGAAACCTTTCTGCCCTTCATACACGTTAAACACCTTCACAACCCCTCCACATTGTCGATGCCAGTCTGCCAGTTGAGCACTGTATGTCTACACGCGAGTGCTCTGGCAGCTCTGCGATTCCAGGTTGTTCTCGCCGCAGAAGCGAATCCCACGTAAAAGGATGACCGAGCCCCGCCTTCCCTGATTCCGCAGACAGAAAAAGGGCAAGGCGGTGCGGAAGGCCGTGCGGAACTTGGCGCACATGAGACCGTAGATAAGCGGGTTGCCTGCGCTGTTGACGAACATGAGGAGTCTGGCGGAGTTGAGGAGGTTCAGGTAGCCGTGGAAACCGAGCTTCTCCACGTTGCTGGGCGAGTCGAAGACGATCCAGATGGTGATGCTGCGGAGAGGGAGGAGGCAGACGTAGAAGAGAGCCACCACAGCCACCAGCATTTTCACTATCTGCCTGCGACTTGCGATGCGGACGTCCACGCGACCTGCGGGGTTGCGGTTGCGGTGGGATTTGAAATGCATAGTCGACATATGCAGAGGCACAGCCGCACGCACCCGCCTACACACTGACATTCGCATTCATAAACTTTCATAAACACACTGCACACATCCACACGCACGCACGCACGCACGCACGCACGCACGCACGCACGCACGCACACACACACACACACACACACACACACACACACACACACGTACACACACACACAAACACACGCGTGCGCGCGCACACACAGCCATGCAATGGCCAATGTGAGCAGAGAAGGTGCGTCACAAATCAAATCGAAGCGCATTTAAAAGAGAGTTTTAGTTTTTTCTGGAAAGAGGAGAGAGATGGGGAGCCGGAGCTGCGGACGGATTTTTGAGTTTCAGTTTATTTGTAATTCTTTCACGTCCGCAACACGTTTCTCTAGAAACCTGGCTAAAACATGACTGTGCAGGCCTGTTGCTTCACTGAGGGCAACTGACATGGCATACAAGTGTTCAAGGGAGATGACTAAGCAGACATGTTGCAGTACTGAGGGCAGCTGACTTAGCATACAGGCGTACAAGGGAGGTAACTAAGCAGAGCTGTTGCAGCACTGAGGGCAACTGACATGGCATACAAGTGTTCAGGGGAGGTGACTACACAGGCCTCGTGTGGCATTGAGGGCAATTGACATGGCATACAGGTGTACAAGGGAGGTAACTAATCAGCAGTGAGGGCAGTTGACCTGGCATACAAGTGCTCAAGGGAGGTAACTAAGCAGACATGTTGCACCACTGAGTGCAGCTGACCTGGCATACAAGTATTTAAGGGAGGTGAATAAACAGGCCTCGTGCAGCACTTAGGGCAACCGACCTTGCATACATGCGTACGAGAGAGGTGACTAAGCAGACCTGTATGCATCAACGAGGGCACTTTACCTTGCACGCGGGTGTTCAAGGGAGGTGACTTGCCCGGCTTGCTGCAGCAGTGAGGGACGAGGGTGATGGCGATGGCGGTGTAGAAGAAGGTGATGAAGAGCAGCGGCAGCAGCATGCAGAGGGCGAAGTCCATCAGGAGGAACATTCGCGCCATCCGCTCATCCGTCTTCGTGCGACACATCCACTGCTGCGTCCCGTCATTGTACGGCACCTGCATGCAGACGTTAGTAAGTAAGTAAGTAAGTAAGTAAACATGCTGCTTAACGTCCACAGAAACCGTAAGGCTTATTAAGGACGGGGAGAAGGGAGGGAAAGGGGGTATGGAGGTGGGTGTAGAGGGAAATCATATACCTATCGCTACACTGTCACCACCAGTATAACTCCTGCATTAATATGGGCAGTGATGAGAGCCATTTTAATGTTTCATTAATTGTGGGGGGTTAAAGTCACAAGACAGTGTCCACAAACCACAAACTTTTTGAAGAAAGAGGAGAGCCGAAGCGGAATCGAGCAGAGGCCCTTCTGCTTACCAGCCAAACGCCTTACCGCGAGGCCAAACCGGCTCTCACGATACTCTGCATTTTGATGCTTTGCATTTTGATGCAGATCCATTTATATGCTAGTACAGAAGAAAAGCAATGAAACGAAAAAAATGACGCACACACTGATTAGTGTCATACATGTCGGAATTCATTGCGGTGTGTGTGTGTGTGTGTGTGTGCGTGCGTGCGTGCGTGCGTGCGTGCGTGCGTGCGTGCGTGCGTGCGTGCGTGCGTGCGTGCGTGCGTGCGTGCGTGCGTGCGTGCGAGCGTGCGTGTGTGTGTGTGCGCGCGCCTTTGGTTGCTGGACGCACCGGTACTAAACTATGGTCTGTCTTTGGTAACATGGCAACATGTGGTCTTTGGTTGATGAAGCAGTGACGGCAGTAATAATAGTGGTCTGTTTTCGTTTGCCAGTTGAAACAGTGATGGCAATATCTGGTTTGTCTTTGGTTGATGAAGCTGCAGCGGCACTGTCTCCGACAGTTTGAAGCAGTCAGGTCTGGCAGCTAGGCTATGGTCTGTCTGCTGTAGATCGGAAAGGCTGCGGCAGTTTTGAGTCGGATCATTCATTGCAGCTGTTAGGCCAGTTAGCTGCCGCTAGCCGAATGTGTTTCTTGCCATCAGGAGCGACCTGCTTGACAGTTCTCCGGTTGTGGACAGTTCAGTCCTTTTTGCGGTCGTCTGGTTCAAGTCTATACCAGTCTTGTAAGTAGGAAATTTAGTACGTCAGCGGCAGCAGCATTTCTTCGTCAGGTGCATCGTCATAATCACGAGTATCATCATAACCATCGCCGTCACAACTTAACTATATACCGCTATGGTCGCAATCATCACCTCACCTGTTCAACTATATACCGCTATGGTTGCAGTCATCACCTCACCTGTTCAACTATATACCGCTATGGTCGCAATCATCACCTCACCTGTTCAACTATATACCGTTATGGTCGCAATCATCACCTCACCTGTTCAACTATATACCGCTATGGTCGCAATCATCACCTCACCTGTTCAACTATATACCGCTATGGTCGCAATCATCACCTCACCTGTTCAACTATATACCGCTATGGTCGCAGTCATCACCTCACCTGTTCAACTATATACCGCTATATACCGCTATGGTCGCTATCATCACCTCACCTGTTCAACTATATACCGCTATGGTCGCAATCATCACCTCACCTGTTCAACTATATACCGCTATGGTCGCAATCATCACCTCACCTGTTCGCTATCATCACCTCACCTGTTCAACTATATACCGCTATGGGCGCAATCATCACCTCACCTGTTCAACTATATACCGCTATGGTCGCTATCATCACCTCACCTGTTCAACTATATACCGCTATGGTCGCTATCATCACCTCACCTGTTCAACTATATACCGCTATGGGCGCAATCATCACCTCACCTGTTCGAGACTGGACATGAAGGCGAAGGGCAGACACAGGACAATGGACAGTGTCCAGACGAGGGCGATGGTGATCAGCTGAGTGTTCCGTTGGCGAGAGGCCAGGAACGGACGACAGATGGCCATGTAGCGTTCGGCGCCGATGACCAGCAGGCACAGCGCTGAACAATGCACTGCCGTGTTCTCCACGAATGGAACCAGCTTACCTGAAATCATCCAACCAGGTAATGCGTGTTGACCAGATTGCCTGGTATCACCAAACAGGTAGGTCATGTGTGTTGACCAGCTCGCCTGAAATCATCCAGTCAGCAAGGTTATGAGTACTAGTTTGCCCCCTGAAATCACCCCACCAGTGGGTGATCTGTACCAGCTTACCCTCTCAAACACCCCACCAGTGGGTGATCTGTACCAGCTTACCCTCTCAAATCACCCAACTAGTAGGTGATCTGTACCAGCTTACCCTCTCAAATCACCCAACTAGTAGGTGATCTGTACCAGCTTACCCTCTCAAATCATCCAACTAGTAGGTGATCTGTACCAGCTTACCCTCTCAAATCACCCAACTAGTAGGTGATCTGTACCAGCTTGCCCTCTCAAATCATCCAACTAGTAGGTGATCTGTACCAGCTTACCCTCTCAAATCACCCAACTAGTAGGTGATCTGTACCAGCTTACCCTCTCAAATCATCCAACCAGGTAGGTCATGTATGTTGACCAGCTCGCCTGAAATCATCCAACCGGCCAGTTCATGTGTACCAGCTTGCCCTCTGAAATCATCCAACCAGCAAGGTCATGTGTACCAGCTTGCCTGACACCACACCACCTGTCAGGTCATTTGTACCAGCTTACCCCCGGAAATCATCCAACCAGCAAGGTCGCAACACCATACAACCTGTCAGGTCGTGTGTACCAGCTTGCCTAAAGCCATTCAACCAGTCAGGTCATGTGTAGCAGCTTGTCTGAAACAATCAAACTAGTCATGTCATGTGTACCAGTTTGCCTGAAACCATACAGTCAGGTCAAGCGTACCAGCTGACCTGCAAAAAAGTCAACAGTTTAAAATAATATGCTATACAGTCTGGGTAATTTACAAAGAGAGCGGGAGAAGGGGAGGGATAAAATTAAGCACACACAAAACAAAACAAAAACAACAACAACTAATAAACAAAACAACAGGAAGCGGATAATAAATAAAAAAAATTAAAGAAGCAATAACTTAATAAGTAAACAAACTAATAAGTAAAATATGTACGAAATGGCAATGAGGTGGTAATGAAATTGCAAACTGCAGTATTAATACTGCACTACCGCTAATACCATGAACATAAATTGGGAACATAAACGGAGCAAAACAAAATTCATTCAAATCGACATTTTGTATACGTAGCACGGAGCCGGTATATAATCAAGACTACACCATCTAAGACTACTGGGGCGGGGATAGCTCAGTGGTTAGAGCACCGGACTCGTGATTGAAAGGTCGCGGGTTCGAATCCCTGCTGGAACGGCGGGAGAATTTTCTTCTCCAGGGTCGACTTTCTGTGCTGACTCTTATTTCGGTATCCGTTCCACCCCCGTGTTACCACAGTAGCACGTAAAAAATCCCGGTCATTCTGCCAAAAGTGCAGGTGGCAGGTTACAGCTAAACACGCATACACCTTACGTATGTGGATTTTATTGAACCGTGCTTCGGCATTGGTCACAACTTGTCCCTAATATGTCAAATGACATCTGAGGACATTAAGCATCAACTCACCATCTAAGACTACACCATCTAAGGAAAATAAATACATTTAAAATAAAATTGCACACATGCGTGGGCGTGTACGCGCACATACGCAAACACAGACACAGATATGCCAGCTGAAACAAACATTAGCATGCTAGTACTGCATTGCTAAGATTAAAAACGTATATGTTACAGTCAGTACGAAAATATTGAAGCGCTTTAGATTTGAGTGTAACTGAGAGGGGGGGGGGGGAGAGACAGAGACAGAGAGAGTCACACACACACACAGAGACACAGAGAGACAGAGACAGAGAGAGACACAGAGAGAGACAGAGAGACTTTAATTCTTTATTGCTTCAAACAAAGTCCATAACAATGTGGTGAAAAAGTCCAGCTGACGCACTTAACAATTTTTTTTCGACCGCATTAACATGAAGAAAAGACAGACAGACAGACAGACAGACAGACAGAGACAGAGAGAACTTAACTCGAAAACTTTAATACTCAAGGATAGTAGCGCTAGGTCCACAGAGACAGAGAGAGAGACAGAGAGAGAGAGAGAGAGAGAGAGAGAGAGAGAGAGAGAGAGAGAGAGACAGACAGACAGACAGACAGACAGACAGACAGACAGACAGACAGACAGACAGACAGACAGACAGACAGACAGACAGACAGACAGACAGACAGACAGACCGAAGAGACAGAGACAAACGGAATAAATATTTAAAAAGACAGCCTTAAATGCACGTCATCATAATTCAGTTCACTTAATGACAATAATATCAAAACAGTGCTAACAAACAGGACGATTCAGGTCTCTGTTGCAGTTTACGTGTTATTTTTGTGCCGCCAGTACAGCGCTATTAACTCATAATGTCAGATGACTGAACTAAAAAGACGTCAACGAGTCCAAGACGGCTGTTGGAGTGTTCGGGTTTCATACAAACAACATATTTTTCCGCCTTTGTAAATGGGACACCCTCTCTTTGTTGCCTCGTAAAACCTGGCGTGAACTCATCGTGACCGTCCCGTGTCATCTCGCTGATTCTACAGGGAAGGTAACATTTGATCAATTCCCTTCTAATAGAGACGATTATTGACTCCTGTTCCACCTCGAATAAACATTGAACTATTGCTTGATTCACAATAGCGCTTTCGCATTCTCGCCGAAAATAAAACTAATTGAGTTTTTCTGTTCGGTGTTCATTCAGCACCAGCTGTTGTATAATTCATTAAATTCATACACGCACACATCTCAGCGGATATAGACTATCAGTTCAAACGGAAGAAGAAAAGGACAAAGTTTGGTGACTTTCTTCATCGCGTTTGTGCAAAATAATCGTCTGTCTTTTTGTCGTTCCGCAACAGACATTTTTGCCGACAATTTGCAGTTTTTCCCCTCTCTCCGTCTTTAACCCTTTTCCTGCCAAAGCGTAAGTTCACACTGTGAACATCCACGTGTTACCGCTGTAGCACGTAAAAGATCCCGGTCATTCTGCAAAAGGTCCAGATGGCAGGTTACAGCTAAACACACGTGCACTTATACATGTGGCTTCGAATGAAATGACACTGCAAAGTTGTGCATGGATATATGGTGTACACAGAGCGTGCGCCGAGACGGCAGCAGTTTCACGTGGCACCAGCCATATAACAACCAAACAGCGATGTCGGTGGATAAAAGGCTAGTCACTCATTCAGAATCACATATGGGACATGAGCTCACAGTGAGTCTGCTCGAGACAAGAGGATAGCGCAACATAAAAACGATCAGTAATAATGTTCGTTTCCTTCTAGTGTCAGAAATCTTGCATTTAACACCACAGATGACATAAGCGAAGAACTGCACATAAAGAACGTCTGCCGATTATCCTACTACCCATTCCTAATAAGCCGTGCGGTTTCTGTGGACGTTGAGCACCATGTTTACTTCTTCTTCTTTTTTTTCTTTCTTTTTTTCTTTTTTTCTTTTTCTTTCTTTTTTATCCTACTTTGAACTTCGCCGCATCAATTCAATTCGCCGTCTTCTTTCTGCTGACTCTACGAACACACCTGTATTTGCCTTTGTCCTCTCTAGGTTAGACTACTGCGGCGCATTCCTTTCACGTTCTCCTAAACACCTTCTTGAGACGATGTGTTATTGACCCATTACAACACCCGCATTCGCGGCTGATTCTGTGACGTTTTTCCGCCTCTTCTCTGATGCTGAAATAATAACAAAGGATATTTCTGGCGCCCCTTTTCGGATGAGCTCCAGGTGCTTACAGAAAGCTCTGAGGATTAAGGGTGGTAACATGCTACGTTTTTTTTTGTTTTTTTTGTTTTTTTGTTTTTTTTATTGCCTCTTGATCATAATACGCATTTGTAACAGTAAGTAGCAGGGAAGTTTGTTGTCTAACCAACACAGAGAACTGCTGTCTGTCCTTGCCCGATTGATAGCTGCTAGGGCAAATCAGTCAATCGTTCAGAGTTTTATTTTATGTCTTTTCACAGCAAATAAATAGGCAGAGATATTAGACACACAATTTTTTATCATTATTAGTAAGTTATACTAACTTACCCACAGGACTATGAACAATCAAGTTAACAAGAAGAGTTATAACAACAGTATTATGCAGAATATCTCTGACGTTGTTGCAAGCATTAAAGTCATACCCATTTTTTTCTAAAATAACTCCGTGGTAATAGGACATTCAAGTGAATAAGGGCAAATAAAACTCCGAGATGTCAGCCGGTTGTAAATCTTTTAAACACGTGGGTGCCACCTCTTTTTCATCGGACTTTACATCAATGGGCGGAGCTTTCCCTCTCCCGGTGACACGATTATTCTTATTCTTTATTCTTTACTCTTATTCTTTTTTTCTCTTTTTTTTTTTTTTTAATCATCATCATAAATCAATAATAATGATTGATAACTTTTGTATAGCGCTGTTCTCTGGTATACACAAGCTCACTGCACTATACAACATTCTACGATATTTTCAACGTTAAGTGAGAGAAAAATCGAAGTAACCTGTTCAAGAAAGTAATACATATCTGGCAACTAACAATATATATTCACAATACGTTTGGCGTTCGTTGATCTAAATGCCAGTACCGAGGGGATCAAAAACGTGGAATTACTTTAACTTTATGCTGCTAGTGACTGCAAGTAGAACTCAAAAGACTCAGTGACGGGTCAGGCTGAAAGCAGGAGACACTTTAAAGGGACTTTCCATCGAAGTCTAAACTTCTCGTGTGCTTAGAGCAGGTTAAACGAACATGATCCGCAGTAAACGTTTTGTGACTGAACGTACCGTTGATTTTATATCGAATTTATAGGGTGACTTTTAATGATTTTTAGACACCATAACTAACTCTAGTTTCACCAGCTGATTATGATTATGATTAGGCTACTGCATTGTGCTCTCCTTTGCAGCGCTTCAGTTTGACGTCACCAAGTGTCTTTGGCGTCACGGATACATGACCAGAAGCTTGCAGTTTTGCATACAGATCAGGGAAGAACTCCATGTGCACTGCAATCATTTTTGTCTCCGATTGTTTTTTTTATCTCTGTGGATTGAACTTTTGATGACATATTACAGTGTTCCAGGGGGGAAAAAAAGGAGAGAGAAAAAAGAAGTAAGTCCACAACAAAGAAGGTGTGATCTATTGGATGTTACCCTAATCTGTTATAAACTCGATCAAAATGATTGTTTGTTTTTTGTTGTTGTTGTTGTTGTTGGGGGGGGGGATTTTGTTTGTTTGTTTGTTTGTTTGTTGTTGTTGTGGATTGTTTTGTTTGTTTGTTTGGGGGGGGGGGGGAAATTAACCGGCAGATGATTTTTTTTTAAATAATAATGCAGCAGACAAATGAAGGGGGGGGGGGGGGGGAATTAACCGGCAGATGAAATTTTTATTTTAATTTTTTTAATGCAGCAGACAAATTATGACTAAAATAACAGAAATTCACACACACACACACACACACACACACACACACACACACACACACACACACACACACACACACACACACACACACACACACACACACACACACACACACACACACACACACACACACACAAAAAGCCAAGCCAGTGTGTGAGTGTGAGTTTCTGCTGCTTAACGTCCACGGAGGCGAGAAGGCCTATTAGGGACGGGGACGAGTGAGAAAGGGGGACAGAAGAGTGAAACCTCGAAACAGGCGCCAACCCGGAAGACCAAGGCTGCCGTGAACCGCCGCCAGATCAACAGGATGTTAATTAAGGCAGTGTCCGTCCGGTATTGCGCTGCGACCACAGCACCACGCAATTGCTGTCCTAACTGCTACGCAGAACAGAGTCACAAAGACAATGTCCGTAGCTCCGCCGTTGGGAAACAACTGAAGCGTAAGAAGTCCAACTCTCTTTCTATAGCCCAGCACCACCTCCCTGTTCTTGATCTCTTCTGGGCTAGCTTCCTTGTGGGAGTCCAGCTCACCTCCTTCCTCTTGATCTCGCCTGGACTCTTGAGTATAGCCAAGCCGGTCAAGGCTAGTTCCTTTAAAGCAAACACCAAGCGATGAAGGCGCATGTTGGCCTTAGAACGCAGAAAATATGCAAGCATCTTTACTTGCAGTCTTTGGATGGTTGTTGTGTTAATGCCGATGCAACACAAGTTTCGTTTCCTTTCTTTTTTCTTTTCTTCTGTGTGTGTGTGTGTGTGTGTGTGTGTGTGTGTGTGTGTGTGTGTGTGTGTGTGTGTGTGTGTGTGTGTGTGTCTGTGTGTCTGTGTGTGTGTGTCTGTGTGTGTGTGTCTGTGTGTGTGTTCTTGCGTGTGTTGATCGCTCTTTACAAAATGTAGAGCACAAAACAAATTAGCTCATGTCGTGGTGTTACACATTTCTGCCACACACGCCGAGCTTGTGTATGACGTCATTGGCACACATTGTCAAAGTGACGACACTCGACACGAGTGTATTTTCACGACTTTTAAACTCTGAACTGTCGACCTTCAAACATCGGTAATAACAAAAATAGAATTACACCCCGATTGGAGAACTATGTAAATGTGGTTTGTATTCCAGCCCTATCCGGCAGAAAGACCTGTTATAATTAGTTCTCCCGGGGCCCGTGAATGATTTTATGATTCCGATCGTTTATTATAGAGACAAAGAGACTGTATGCATAGGGGGCAGTTGGGAGGTTGGGGGAGGAGTTCTGTGTGTGTGTGTGTGTGTGTGTGTGTGTGTGTGTGTGTGTGTGTGTGTGTGTGTGTGTGTGTGTGTGTGTGTGTGTGTGTGTGTGTGTGTGAGAGAGAGAGAGAGAGAGACAGACAGACAGACAGACAGACAGACAGACAGAGACATAGAGAGACACAGAGAGAGACAGAGACACACAGAGAGTCAGACCGACCGACAGACAGACTGAGAGAGCTATGTAATGTAAATTGTGTCTTTTTGTAACATTTTACCCCGCTGCCTCTCCCCCACCCCGCGCACGCACGCACACGCACACACACACACACACACACACACACACACACACACACACACACACACACACACACACACACACACACGCGCGCTTTTCCCTGCTCTGGCTTGTTTGTTTATACTGTTGCTGTTTTCAGCGCACCATGTAGACTATAACGGCTTGAGCCTCGCTGAGACATTCGTCGCACTTGAAAGGCATTTATCAGTAGTAATAGTAGTAGTAGTAGTAGTAGTAGTAGTAGTAGTAGTAGTAGTAGTAGTAGTAGTAGTAGTAGTAGTAGTAGTAGTAGTAGCAGCAGCAGCAGCAGAAGCAGCAGAGCAACAACAACAACAACAACAACAACAAATCAGCTACAACAACAACAACAACAACAGCAGCAGCAACAGCAGCAGTTCTGAGAATTACAACAGCAGAAGTACAGTCGCGTTTCATATAAACAATATATGTCTCCCCTTTGTGAATCTCCTAGTGACCAGCGGTATGGACGACACAACGACAGCCACAAGAAGCAACAAGTAAGAATCAAAGACTGTCAATACTCACAGAGCGCGGTACCAAGCAGCCAGCGTTCCTTGGCGTAGAGATCGAGCAGAGCCACCGGCTGACACACCACCAGCACCAGCAGGTCCGCCACGCTCAGGTTCACCAGGAAGTAGTTCATGCGCGTGCGCATCGAGCGCATCCGCACAACCACCAGGATGACCAGCAGGTTCCCGAACACCCCGACGAGGAGGATGAAGGCTGAGGCGGCGGTGACGTAAGCGTAGAGGTAGGGAGGTGGGGAAATCCCCTCCGATGTCATGTTCCTCCGCGTTTGGTTGCTGGGAAGGCACAGGCAGGATGCCGTGACGTCGTCACTTCCGGTCAGACCAAAGTTGTTGTCTAGCAGGGCGTAAGAGACGTTGAAGAGGTGGAGGGTGTTCGGTAAGGGATGGGCACGAGGGTCTTCTGTCTGGCAGCAAACGCTGCTGTAGTGCGGTTTTTCCATTACTCGGAAGTTTTTGTCTCCGTCGATTTAGGAGCTCCAGCATATACGTCCCGTCTTTAGCTGTCAGTGTCAGAGAATATTTGAGTCTTTAGTCAGCCTCTTACACGCGAACAGCTCTAGCACCAAGAGGTATAAATTACGTAGGCATTCAGCTTAAGGAGAAATCTGATACAAGAATGACTGCTAGTGTTCTAAAACAAGATCCAAACACGTAAACACTTTCACCGTTTAACTGTTGTTTTCTAAAACAAGATCCAAACACGTAAACACTTTCACCGTTTAACTGTTGTTTTCTAAAACAAGATCCAAACACGTAAACACTTTCACCGTTTAACTGTTGTTTTCTAAAGCAAGATCCAAACACGTAAACACTTTCACTGTTTAACTGTTGTTTAAGTGTCGTTTTGTACCTTTCTAAAGGGGATTACCCCGAAAATTTGCAGACTGTTTTTGTCCTAATAAATAGCCTTCTTTTAAACCTTTTATGTGTTTGGATCTCAGCTTAAGCAGTCACTGCAAACGTATTTCTTGCTTTATTAGAAGTACGTCCCTTCTGCAGAAATAGAAGGAACCTGATTCCTATTTCTGCGTAGTCACAGTGCCTATTCGCGTAAACTATCTGTTATGTAGAGTGTCCGGCCGACGGGGAAAAAAAAATATGCACACAGACTGGTCCGTAGCTGCGACTGGAGAATACTGACCAAATGTCAGTGATCTTTAATTTGGTCCAAGGGAAGAATCCTTCGTCCTTCTGCCCAAGTTCGTCTGCTTGTGTGCTGAAAGACATGCGGGGGGATGAGTACAAGTAGCAATAACTTGAGTGTAGGATTCTTTTTGCATTTAAGCCAATAAAACGTACAAGCACCTGCTTTCAACGGTAACATAGTCACTGGGAATGGGCTAGCTAAATTCCACGTTAACTAAGTGCTGCTGGAAAAGGCAAAGGGAATGCAAAAGAGGCTGCAAATCACTAAAGGGCATTACGGCAAGGCCTGCTGAGGCCTCGAGAGACAAAGAATTTTAAGCAGTTACTTTTCTGAAGTGGAATTTCTGGCGCTGACGTTCTGCCCATAAACCCAAGCTTTTGTGCACAAAAACTGCATAACTCGTGTAGAATCAACAAAGGACGCGCCTGATTGTGGCACTGAGAAGCCTATACAAGTGAGGCTTGCGGTTTTGTCTTAGATGATCACGATCTGTTGGAGTAGGGGAATGAGTGGACTTACTGCAGGTGACACGATTGTCACAGATTCGCAATAAGCATAAAGTCTCGTTTTCTTGTATTCTGTACCATGTGTTGTAGTTGACAGTATCGTATCATTAATTGTATACACTGGTATTCCTCGAGAAAACACTGGAACAGGACTCAAACACATAAAAGGTTCAAAAGAACGCTTATTTATTATGACATAGACACACAATCTGCACATTTTGGGGGTAATCCCCTTCATCAAGCGACAAAACGACACTTAACAGTTAAATGGTTAAAAACGATCAAAAATGAGATACCCTATCTTCTGTTTGGTTGACTTGTTGTTCATTGCTTGGAATAATCAATAGCGTTTTAGAATGCTAGCAATCATTCACGTTTCTGATTTTCTGTGTGTGTGTGTGTGTGTGTGTGTGTGTGTGTGTGTGTGTGTGTGTGTGTGTGTGTGTGTGTGTGTGTGTGTGTGTGTGTGTGTGTGTGTGTGTGTGTGTTTGTACTGGAACAGGACTCTTACAAAAGGCATCCTCAGGGATGCGGGGTAGGGGAGGTGGGATTCTGAGAGTCTGAGAGACGGATAGGAGCGCATGTAGCTTATGGGTACTTGATAGGCTACTGTCTTGAACTGAATAAACCACGCTTTATTGCAGCAGACAGCGCGGTCTAGTGGAGGGCCAACGCCAAACTCCAAGCACTGGTTTACGACATCCTTCCTTCAACCACTGCCGTATTTAGTTACGCCATAGGGTCCAGAAAACTGTCAGCTAACGAGCAATTTTTTGGTGGTGCTCGAACAGTGGTACGTTTGTTACAAACAACTCAAATAAAACAAGGCGTATCATTTATAGCCGCCAGCAAAGTTTACACAAGCACAAATAAAACCACAATCGTTTGAATTGAGACGGAACTCTTTTCTTTTATTTTTTTTCACCCGGGGTGGATGCGTCTCATGTTTACGTGCGTGTTTTGGCGCTAGGTTGCTTCTACAGTCATATTAGTACCCGAATCTTTCGGAGGGCGCTGACCGCGTCGCTGGACAGCTGCGCGGAGATAAAGATCGAGTGCCCCTTCAGTGGCGTAACTAAATCTGGCAGAGTTTGGAGGAAGGTTCCGGAAAGCGATGCTCGGAGTGTGGGCCAGCGCCTGAAACGCTGTAGTCTGGTGCCTTACGTTTGTTGAGGTACACCGATACGATTTGTTACACCGCAAGCCGATACGATTTGTCACACAGAAAGCCGACACGATATTTCACACCGCAAAGCGCCACGATTTGTCACAAGTCTTACAAATCGTCAGTGTATCGATGTCTGTCCTAGAGAGGGTGATAAACCTATCTATTTTGTTAAGCTTGAATATAAGTATATTGTGTGTGTGTGTGTGCGTGCGTGCGTGCGTGCGTGCGTGCATGCGTGCATGCGTGTGTGCGTGTGTGTGTGTGTTCGGACGGCTCCGCAGTGGGATACTGTGATCGAAGAAATTAAGGTCTCCTCTAGTAAAACCCCGGAGCTATCAAAGATTCTCTCTCCACATATTTCACAACGCGTATAAAGGCGACGCAAAAATGACGGTCTCATCTGCCGAAAGCCCAGAGCTGTGAAAGCTAGATTTTCTCCGTTATCCCTAAGTAAGTAAGTAAACATGGTGTTTAACGTCCACAGAAACCATAAGGCTTATTAGGGACGGGGAGAAGGGGGGGAAGGGGGTATGGAGGTGTCGGAAGAGGGAGAGTATATATACCTATCGCTACACTGTCACCACCAGAATGACCTGCATTAAGATGGGCAGCGATGAGAGCCATTTTAATGTTTCATTGACTGTGATTGACAAAGTCACAAGACCGTGTCCGCAAACCACAACTTTATCCCTAGAGTAGGTCAGACTAATATAGCCTTGCATACATCACCTATTTCTAATAATCTGAAAGAGTTTAAGGCCTAGAGGCTAGAGCGCTCGTGTAGAATCAAAAAAGGAATTTATGTAGCATATTATTTAACTGATTTTTATTTTAAATAATTTTTATGAGGATATACCTCTGCTGCAATTTATGTAGCTTGTAATTACTCGAATGCCAGGTGAGTGTTATCGTAGACGACTCGGTTCTTTAATGTTGTGTTTGTGTGACGTCTTTCAGGCGCTAATTAACTCCCATGTGTGTAGATTTATCTAGGGCAAAATAATTTCCTTTGTTTCTCACTTAATTCTGCCTTAGTCTCTTCCGCCTTCAGTTCATGGGGGTACTGCGGCCGCTGAAGTTAAGGTCTCACCTAACTATTCTGCCTTAGTCTCTTCCACTTTCTCAGTTCAGGGGTACTGCGGCCGCTGAAGTTAAGGAAAACTCAGTATGCAAAATGACCGTCGAAATGATTGACAGATGAGTCACTAGTTTGAGATTTAATGAAATTAAAATATATATAAAATGTTTATGTTGGTTTTTAATCGATTTTATTTTCTGTAGGCTGGCCGAGACTGCTGTCTCGGGTTCTCCATCAGTCACGTGACTTTCCTGGAAGTGACGTCAATCTGAGGAGTCAGTGCGGTTGCCATCTTAGATTGTTCATTGAATGTGTATGTGTGTGGTCGACAAAAAGCTCTAACCATATCGGCCTACTGTATTGCAGCAAACTGTAACTCACAAGCAACCCAAAGCATAACTATGCACGAGTTCCCGTGGAATCGACCAGCTGTGAGGCGAAAATGGGTCAAATTTGTACAATTCAAACGAGCTGACTTTGATGCTGCGCCTCAGTCACGCCCATTTGTGTAGCGAGCACTTCGCTGAGTGTGATTTCGTAAACTTTATGACGGAATACCGAATGGAGTTTGCCTCAAAGCGGAATTTGTAGAGCTGTCCACAGGGTAACCGACTTGGAAAAAGTTCCAGTTCGAATCTCAAAGGATGAAGCTGACGAGCAGCAAGCGCACAGCATGATACCAAAAACTGAGAAATACACTGATACCCTGAAACAAGCGCTAACAAGGCAAAAACAAAAAGTCTAACACAAATGTCTACGGCAGAAAAGGTCGTGAAAGAAAGAGACTGTACACAAATGCCTGTGGCAAAGAAAGAAAGAACACACCACAAATGCCTGTGGCAAAGAAAGAAAGACCAAACCACATATGCTGGTGACAAACGAAAAATGGCTTCCATAATCAGTCAAGCAAACAGCTGACACCAAAAGAAAGAAACAAAACAGCTGAAACCACCTCAAAACCCCAAACGGTTGCCTACCTGCAAGCATAAGGTGGAAAACACACACATACACACACAAAAACACCACCAAATCACGACAGTCTAATAATCTACTGTCTGCAACAAAGAAGTGGACGACTACAGTCAGAAGAGCACAGAGCAAAAATAACTGTGCCAACGACAAACAGATGGAAAGCCAAACTAATCATAACTAACTCTAAACTAACCCCCTCACTAACCCGGCTGCCATCTAGAAAAACAAAGGCTGCAGACTGATAAAGCGAAACGCTAATCAAGACTACCGATGACAAAGCATCGGGATGTAAACAAATGCAAAGACGACAAGAGAAATACAAAATGGCTGCCCTAATCAGGCAAGCTAACAAGCGGGTACGAAATGGCCAATAAACCAAAGATAGAAAGAAGGCATGGTGAAAAAGAAGGGGAAAAGAGAGACAAAACAACAACAACACTTTTTGAAAAGAAAGAGGAGGCAGGTAATGTCAGCGAGCAACGGGACAGAGGCTGGTACACGTAATCCGTGTAAACGATACAACCCACTTAGCAGTGACAACAACACGGTAGGGCAACAGACGCTCATGAACTACCCCACGCAAAGAAAGAACGAGAGGTTTCGTTAAACATCGAGACTACCCCCCTCACTCATACATCGTAAATGAACGATATAACTCGAGAGACAAAAGGGCAAGCCAAGAGAAAAAAACAGTGAATGGTAAGAACCGGTAACTAGCCCAACCCCACACCCTAACCCAGGGAGGCCACGAAATCGCTAGTCTATTGAACTAGAACGAACAAAACTTTTTCATTTTTACATATGATGAAATAAACAAGGATAAACTGGAAAATAAAATAAAACACCCAATGAAAGGCATCTCCCTGATGAGGTCTAGCCTGTTGTGAAAGCTAGAATAAACAGAACGAAAAAGACTGAAACGCCACGCACCTAACAAGGTTCGAGAAAGATGAAATAACAAGGAGGAAATAAACAAAGGCCTAACAACTGACAATGGCGTCGGAGCTTCATCCTTGGAGATTCGAACTGCAATGTTTTCCAAGTCGTTTACCCTGTGGCTACTAGCCATTTTGCAGCGACTCCCCAGTGTGACGTAGTGCGCATATGTGCACATGATTTTCAGCGTCATGGCGACGCTTTCGGTACGACAGAAAATGCATGTTTTCGTGCATTTATAGCACTCAGATCACAATTTCGCCTACATCATTGTTCTCAGCGAACTTTAACGGAAATCGTGTCAAAAATCACCCCAAACTTTGGACTTGTTCTTTAAGGTCTCACCTAACTAGTCTGCCTTAGTCTCTTCCATTTTCCCAGTTCAGGGGTACTGCGGCCGCTGAAGTTACGGTGTCACCTAATTCTGCCTTAGTCTCTTCCACTTCCTCAGTTCAGTGGTACTACGGCCGCTGAAGTTACGGTGTCACCTAATTCTGCCTTAGTCTCTTCCACCTTTCCAGTTCAGGGGTACTGCAGCCGCTGAAGTTAAGGTCTCACCTAATTCTGCCTTAGTCTCTTCCACCTTTCCAGTTCAGGGGTACTGCAGCCGCTGAAGTTACGGTGTCACCTAATTCTGCCTTAGTCTCTTCCACCTTTCCAGTTCAGGGGTACTGCGGCCGCTGAAGTTAAGGTCTCACCTAATTCTGCCTTAGTCTCTTCCACCTTTCCAGTTCAGGGGTACCACGGCCATTGAAGTTACGATGTCACCTAATTCTGACCTTCGTCTCTTCCACTTTCTCAGTTCAGGGGTACTGCGGCCGCTGAAGTTACGGTGTCACCTAATTCTGCCTTAGTCTCTTCCACTTCCTCAGTTCAGTGGTACTACGGCCGCTGAAGTTACGGTGTCACCTAATTCTGCCTTAGTCTCTTCCACTTCCTCAGTTCAGTGGTACTACGGCCGCTGAAGTTACGGTGTCACCTAATTCTGCCTTAGTCTCTTTCACTTCCTCAGTTCAGTGGTACTACGGCCGCTGAAGTTACGGTGTCACCTAATTCTGCCTTAGTCTCTTCCACCTTTCCAGTTCAGGGGTACTGCAGCCGCTGAAGTTAAGGTCTCACCTAATTCTGCCTTAGTCTCTTCCACCTTTCCAGTTCAGGGGTACTGCAGCCGCTGGTGAGAGCCAAGCGTTTCGTTAGTTCGTTGGACTTGTTTAACGCCGCATTGTTTCCTGAGAGGTAATGTCGGTGAGCGAGATTTGTTTCCTGGTTGTTTCATCAAATTATTCTTTTGTACACAAGAGAAAGACGCAAATGATCCCCCTTTTTGTTGTTGTTGTTCTTGTTAGGGTGGGGGAGGGGGGAGGCTGTTTGCTTGGGTTTTGTTGTCTTGTTTGTTTGCTTGTGTGTGGGTTTGTTGTTGTTGTTTGTTGTTGGTTTTGTGTGGTGGTCGGGGTGGGGGTGGGGTCTTGTTTTTCGGTGGGGTTGGCTGTCGTTCGAGCAAATGTTTTGGAACCTGAAATACTGTGCAGGTAATCTCTCTCTGTCTCTGTCTGTCTGTCTGTCTGTCTGTCTGTCTGTCTGTCTGTTCTCTCTCTCTCTCTCTCTCTCTCTCTCTCTCTCTCTCTCTCTCTCTCTCTCTCTCTCTCTCTCTCTCTCTCTCTCT
>OY757542.1:4522183-4539118 GCA_963584105.1 Alviniconcha strummeri
TATGACTAAATTCAGTGAATAGTGCTGCTGTTGCAGAGCTTTGACATGGTCTTATCCTTGAGGTAAGAATAAGAGAAATGGAACTGCCCACATTGGATAATTAGTGAAGTGTTTATCTCATTTCTTACATTTTTCTGAAGCAGCATTTCCTTTTTGTGCAGTGAAAGTTATATTTACAACAGTATCTTCTTCTCTGTTGACTCATGAAATGAAGAACTTGAAGAAGAAAATCAAGAAGAAGAAGATAGACTGTTAGTTCCAAGTACATAAATGAAGGAGTGCTACTGTAACACAAAATGTGTGCTGATCTGATGGGTAGACAAACTGTAGCTGTCCTTTAGTATAAATCACTAAGTCAGCCTTATGTGCAAAAAATGTGTGTGACTGTGGGAGTGAATGACAAAATCATCATCCAGTTTTCACCTGTCAAGCCACCACTGAGTGGGACTGGGAGTGAACCTCTACTTACAGTCACTTACTACCTTTTGTACCACCAGCCTAGATAATTCTTTTGAATTCTCCCCTAGTCTAATAAATCTTGCAGCATACAAGTCCTGGGTGACACTGACATACACTATCGATCAGACTCAGTCTTTAGTTGTGCATAAGTTTGAATCGGTCTTACACAATCAGCTGGTACACTACACCACACAACCCTGCCCTAGAGTTTATTGATTGTTAATACAGCAGATCGGCCTAACCCACCATGTGCATCTGGCCAGAAAGTTCATCAAGAACATTGCTGTCACAGCAAGGCTTAATTGAGACCGATCACAAAGAAGCGAGTGACTTACTCATTTTTGAATAAACTTATTAATATTGCTACCAGCATGTATATTAATAATGTATTTGTTGTTTTGTTTCTCCAGATTGGAGCACAAAGCCCGTTGCAAAGCAAAAAACACAATAGAATCCAAACACAGTCCAAACAAACTCACTTTATCTCTTGTGCATGCATACATGTGCAAACACACACACACACATTCTCTCTCTTTCTCTGCTTATAATATTTGTTTGCGGTATTGTCATGTTTATTTGTGTTTGTAGTATAGCAAGGATTAGCTGTTAAATAGGTCCAAATGGACCTAACATTGCTATCCTTGAGTATTAAAGTTTGAGTTCTCTCTCTCTCTCTCTCTCTCTCTCTCTCTCTCTCTCTCTCTCTCTCTCTCTCTCTCTCTCTCTCTCTCTCAGTAGGATACAATACAATGCAACTTTATTGTCTCTGTGTGGAGAAATTTGCCTTCTGGCTCATCATTTACATAAAATATTCAGTACATTTTACAGTAAAACATCAACAGTTCAATAAAACATACAGCTAAAAACTGATTAAATACAAAAGCAGCATATATATATATAATACATAGTTTGAAGGTGAGATTGTACAGTTGATTTGAAAGATGAGCATGTGTTTGATGACCTAACTACACAAGGGAGAGTTCCATACAGATGGTGCAGCATTAGAAAAGACCTCTGACCAAGTGAGTGCATGTGCACACAAGGAAGACAATGGAAGTATTTTAAGAAGAGCGTAGCTGGTGGGTTGGTATGTAAATTTTAAGGAGTTATGTAGCCAGTTGAGGTAGAGAAGAGAGAGTACTGTATTAGGAGTCAGGCGGGCTTGGCTAAGCAAAATATTTAGTACAAATATTGTATGCAAAGTTACAGAATCTTGAGGAAGAATAGGGATGGTACGACCAGTGCATGTAATACTTAGTAGGCATGTTGTTGTTTTTGTTGTTGTTGTGTGTGTGTGCGCATGTGATTTTTTTCTTCTTTCTGTCACAGAGTCAGTGATTATGAATGTCAATCCTTCCTGTTGTGGGAAAAGGGTTTACAACAACCACTGCTTTTTATCATTAGCTGCTGGAAATATTTGACTGAATGTACCCTTGTAACCTCACATGAGTGGTTATATTATACTAGCATAATATGAACCTTTTCCTTTTGTCCACAGGTAGTGGGTGATCACAATGTAAGGGGGGAACAGGAATCAACATTGTGAAGTGGAACCTACCCCAGTGCCTTGTGAAGTTGTGTTTGGAATATCACTGTACTGACCAGGAATCTGGCACTGCTACGGCCTGCCTGGCAGCTGTGTGCCCAGAGTGCATACAATAAGTAGCTCTGCAACAACAGCATACAATAAGTAGCTCTGCAACAACAGCATACAATAAGTAGCTCTGCAACAACAGCATACAGTAAGTAGCTCTGCAACAACAGCATACAATAAGTAGCTCTGCAACAATAGCATACAATAAGTAGCTCTGCAACAACTGCATACAATAAGTAGCTCTGCAACAATAGCATACAATAAGTAGCTCTGCAACAACAGCATACAATAAGTAGCTCTGCAACAACAGCATACAATAAGTAGCTCTGCAACAACAGCATACAATAAGTAGCTCTGCAACAACTGCATACAATAAGTAGCTCTGCAACAACAGCATACAATAAGTAGCTCTGCAACAACTGCATACAATAAGTAGCTCTGCAACAACTGCATACAATAAGTAGCTCTGCAACAATAGCATACAATAAGTAGCTCTGCAACAACTGCATACAATAAGTAGCTCTGCAACAACTGCATACAATAAGTAGCTCTGCAACAACAGCATACAATAAGTAGCTCTGCAACAATAGCATACAATAAGTAGCTCTGCAACAACAGCATACAGTAAGTAGCTCTGCAACAACAGCATACAGTAAGTAGCTCTGCAACAACAGCATACAATAAGTAGCTCTGCAACAACTGCATACAATAAGTAGCTCTGCAACAACAGCAAGACAGCAGGAGATGATGACTAGGAGTCCTTGTTGTGCACTATCATTGTCGTCGTCGTCATCGTCAGAATGAACGGGCTGAATGTGGGGGGGAAGTACATACCCTCCACCACCATCCGGACTGAGCCCCTGACCAGCAAGTACACCATTCAGGGTGACATTGGAAGGTATGTTACCTTTAAGAGATGTTTTGCCTTAAAGCACTTTGCTATGATAATCTTTGTGCGTAATGCCTTGAACACTTGACAGGATTTATTTTAGCTTGGTGCTGCAGCAGCCACAGAAGCAGCACCATGTACCCAGTCCTATATATGGGTATGCAGTGTTTTGTTAGGGTTAGCCAGGGTTGGGGACAGGGGAGAGACATAGTTCATTTTTGCCAGGGGAGTTGGGAAAGTTTCCATGTTCTTGTTTGATTTGCATCTGTGTAGGGATCTTTCATGTGTGGAGCCAGATGCACACAGGCACAACACGTATTAATATAAAAAATTCTCCTCCTCCTCCTCCTCCTCCAGTAGTGCAGATCTGTAGCAACAACAAAAACCGCACACAAAAACAACAACAAAACAACAAAATAAACTCACAAATAATCCCTACATATTTCAGTGTTTTTCTGGTTAATTTAGGAAACGAACAACAAGAAGAAAATAAGCCATCCATTTTTTAGCCACTAGATGGGCCACCTTGTTTTGGTTGCCGATGGTAACACACTGTTGAAGGGAACCAACATAAAAACATTTTTAATGGGGAATTGTGGTACCTCTTAAACATCTGGCCATTGGACTTTCTATGGGTAGTTGAACAAGAACGGAGAAGGCTTTGTGGTTCAATGGAGTGCGTACATGCATGTGTATGCACTTTTTGTTTTCTAGTTTCTGAGAGCTCAGAGGATCCCATGCTCCATTGCTTGATGGTTCCAAAACAGTCATTTAAATTCCAGTCAGTGTCTAGCTAGAAGAGGTTTCTGGAGGGAACAGAAGAATTGATAGCACTCCATCATGATCTGCTTGTGTGAATATATATATTATATATGTACTTGCAAAAGTGATGTTTTCTTGTTAATGTTTGTTGTTGTCTTTTATTAGTTTGAATTTGCAAAATAAGAGCTGATACAGTAGTATTAATAGCCTGTATCATAATCAGACCATTTTAATTAATGCAGTAATATTAATAGCCGTTTATATTTATCATTTTAATACTTCCCCATTACATCAGCAGATGTAAATATAGCAGCTGCTGATGATTTTTCATGTCAAGAATTCTCTTCTCAAACGGTGATGTCATCCTGATGGTGTGTAGTGCTTTGTGCCCACTTGTGGAGACTGGCTAGCTAGGGTAAGGAATCAGAAAATGACAGAATCAGTACCCTGTGCCTGTGTTTCATGGCTGGTTGGCCACAGCAGACCAGGACACACTTGGTTACACAATGTCCTGCCTGGTATCATTGAGTAAACTTTCTCGTTCCTGAGCTGCCAAGTGTTATGAGGTTTCGGCTTGGATAGGCATCTGTGGGTTATCTACAGTAACTGTAATGATGTGGTTCACATGTACTGTAGTATGTACTGAGTGGTTATCAAAGTGATGCTGACTCCACACATCAGATAAAGTATATCATCATATTGTAATTTGTATTGTATGTCATGTGGATGGACATGTGCACACACACACACACACATCCACACACATAATCATATCACCTTAATTACTGATATCAATGCTTTTAAGATGTGTGAACCTTGCTTTCTTGAACAAAACAACAACAAAAGGGGGGGGGGGGGCTGCATTCAGTGCATGGTAGCAATACTAGTAGTTAGTACACTGACAATGTCTTCATTTAGGCTGTAGTGTTCCACTTTATTGTTATTCAGGTGTCCAATGTCTGTCGCACTGTTGATGTAAACACTGTTGTTGTTTTTGCTTCCTATTATATCACTTACGTTATGTATTATGTAATGTAAGTATGTGATACAGTATTGATTTTAATACGCACACACACACACATGCCAGGGGTTCAATTTTGCTACATGGGTTGTTGAAGTGAGCAGTTGGAGTGAATCGTTGGTAGATTGCGTGTGAAGGGTTCCCAGATTGGGGTGCTCCATGCTGAAGGTAAGGTACTGCAAGTACTTATGCTAGTACAGAAGTAGTCTCAAATCAGGGAGTGATTTATGTATTGGCTAAATCACTGTGTGGTGGCTGCCTATCTCATTGGTGGGTCAGATAAAACTAGTGATTGGCTACTTTGCTTATTTATCTTGTGTGATATGAGCGCATTCAGTTCACAGTGCTCAATGTTCAGTCTAAAACACTGAGAGTAAAATAGGACTTATTTGCAAGTGTGACTGTCATTGTGTCACGTGTGATACATCAAGAGAATACATAAGCTATACATGCATACGGCATGCAAACTGATAAATGAAGCAACCAAGAACAAGAAATCCACATAATTTTGTCAAGTGTGCTATCAATAGGTTGTGTGTGTGTGTGTGTGTGTGTGTGTGTGTGTGTGTGTGTGTGTGTGTGTGTGTGTGTGTGTGTGTGTGTGTGTGTGTGTGTGTGCATGCATGCCAGTGTGCGTCTGTGTGTGTGTGTGTATTACTTTTAGTACTTAAAGTAGTTCCAACATACACAATGCAGGATGTCCTGTTTTGTTTTCAGAAGTTTCAGTTGTGTCATTGTATGAGAGATTTGACTATCTCTCACAGTCACAGTGAGTCTGTAGTAACAGAGCAGATTCTTCCACTTTGACTGGCCTCTCCCATGCTGAATTCACCACCAGCTAATCAATCTGTTAGTGTCAGATGTGCAATAGAGGAACACAGTTTGATTTCTATTTTGTCATTTGTTCATACTGAAAGGTGCAAGTAATGTGGCACAATACACTGATTTTGAAAGTTAATTCTGTTTGGTGTCAATATAAACAGGGCAGTTTGATTTAATAATATAAGTAATACTAGTATAATGTAAATAATGCTGAATTGTAACAGAATACTTGTTTTCTGCTGTTGATTGATTGAACATTTGTGCTTTAACTTGAATCCTGTGAGTGATGTTGGATTTTTTTTATTGCATTCAACAACAATATGAAGTAGAGAGATGAGAGTTAAAAAAAAAAAAAAAAAATTGAGTAGCTGCCTTCATGGTTGATGTAAATAAAGTTATTGATATAAATTGATAATAATACTGCATTTTCTATAGAGGCCTTCAGTCAGAATTCATCGATCTAGTCTGTTTTCTCTCTATTAAATTTAAAGAAATCTTTGAAAGCCAGTCTATTCAGTTTGAAGGTTGGATTGCCATGCTGGTGTCAAATGTCATTCTTTGCACAGATGAAGGGCTTGCATAGCCTGCTCTTCTGTGTTGGTGTTTTGCTATATAATCAGTATATGTTTACTTTCTAGTTCAGTTCTCTAGTCTAAAGGGTAAACTGCACTGTGCTTTTCGGTCCACTGCCCCCATATGGGATCTTTTTTTACACTCATTCTATTGATTCTGCACAGATGGCGTTGGCAGCGTGGTGCATGAGTCATTGCAGACTTTTCATTTAAAAGTGTCAGACTGATTCTTTTGCTATTCTTCTCTGTCATTGGTCAGATAGAGTGCCAAGTCATTCATTTGAAAATCAGTTTTACCTGGACTCTTTATCAGAAAATGTATTGCTTTTAGTTGTAGGATGGCACACTTGCTCTTATTTCATTTGGAGCAAGAGTGCATTGCTCAGTAATTCACTAATTGTTAGAGCTAGATTTTTACAATAGTGAGCTCAGGTGCTGTTGTTTCTATTTTGTTGTTGTTGTGTGTTGTGTTTCCACCAATTTATGTATTAGTTCCTAACTCATTACATAATACTTAATAGCATATATATCTGTTATTTTCTTTGTACTGTAAGTGTGATCACTTTTTCTTTTTTTTATGTACAGGCATGTGTGTGTGTGTGTGTCTCTCTCTCTCTCTCTCTCTCTCTCTCTCTCTCTCTCTCTCTCTCTCTCTCTCTCTCTCTGTTTTTATAATAATGTTCCAGACGTATTTTGCCATATGTTTTGGCTAAGCTTCAGTAAGTCCATGGTGCGGAACCTCCCCAAATTCATGGAGCAGCTTGAAGTTGCTTCCACCCAGCTTGGCTTGGAAACGCCATATATCACCAGTAATTACAGTCTGAGCCTGCCTTGGACCTGGGCAAGAACATTTTTCACAGGGTTGTAAGCAGGTTATATACTCTCTCTCTCTCTCTCTCTCTCTCTCTCTCTCTCTCTCTCTCTCTCTCTCTCTCTCTCTCTCTCTCTCTCTCTCTCCAGCTGTTTGTGCCAGGGAAACTCACAGAGAGAGACAGACAGACAGACAGTGTTCAGTGTGTGTTGCCCTATAGTCGGTTTCGGCAACTGTCTTAACCGTCACGAACTTGTGTGGGTATTGTTACATTAGTTATATATAATATAGTATACAATCCAGTAACAATACCTGAGTAACAATACCTGTCACTGAGGGACCGACATTAGGGCAAGCACTGGATAGTAGGATAGTTTGCGTGTACTGCTGTGGCCGTTTCAGCTTAGCTGTACAGGCTTTGGTTGTAAGACGCTTTTGCTTCCCGTTTTGTGATGAAGCGGGAACCGCGCACACTAAAGTAATATTATTCTCCGTAATTGTATACGCTCGATCCCCACACTGTCGCGAAAAGGGCGGGGAGGGGAGGGGTGCAGGTGAGGGGAAGAAAAAAATCCCGAACAGTAAAAGGGCCTACGTTACTTTCCCAGGCTGACCACTGGTCAGCCAGGTGAGCACGGAGCTAGCTGAGAGTGAGAGCAAGGGCGTGGGCAGGTGATCAAACAGTGTCCCCAGCCAAGCTGGCGGCCGTGGCGGGAGAGGAAGGGGGTGTTACACAACCGGCTGGTCACAGCTAGTCCACCGGGCCCTCGGTCAGTGCCCAAAGCTCCCCTGAAGGCGTCCAAACATCTTTTTACCCGAGTCGCGGCGGCGGCCCTGAAGTGATTGTCCCCATAATTGAGAGAGAATACCACGAAGCGCCCGCGAACAATTACACCGTCGATGGCCGTGAAATGGTTTGTTCCGTGTGCGGGGCGCTGACGGATTAGGAATGGAAACATTTGCACTGAGGATTGTTTTGTCTTGTGATCGCCGCGAAAGATGTATAGCCCCGGGTTCATAACGGGTTGACTCTTGACCTGATGCATGGAAAGGCTTTGTCAGTCCTGACCCCCTCGCTTTTTTTTTCTCTCACACATGCATGTTGCTGCATGGATCGACATTTATGTAAATCCATGCTTTGCTGTGTTCAGTCTGCACAAAAATAATGCATGTTGGAAAGGGAGAGACTGTATGTTTAATGCCCTTATCTAAAGTGTGGTTGTCTGTTTAAATTAGAGTATTACGTAAATTTATGTGTGCTTCGTCCTAAAGTGACCCTTTGCAGTTAACGAGATGTTGAAATCTAAGAACTATATTTATTTTGCCCAGCTTTTGATAATGCAAAATCATTTTCTTGTATCATGCGTTCATAAATCAATTACTGTAAGTACAATGCAATAGACCATAGTCTGTGGTATATTAAAAGCAAAACAAAAACAAACAAACCAAAAACAGTAAAAGGTGTTTCTGACTGTCAGCAATATCTGTGACGGTGTGAGTGAATTCTGGTAATTAATGTAGTATATTGAACGTCATCAGAATTTTGTAGATAAGAACAAAGGAAGTGCAGAGACCAAAACAAACACAAAATGGGGTAGACTCTCATTGTTAATGTTACGACACCCAAGCCTCTTTTAAGACCTCACAGTATCAAGGGTCAAAACCAGCAACAGTGAAGAGTAAAGACTTGGTCTCCCAGAAACTGTACGATCAGTTCCGCCAGGTGCTTCCAGACAGTTACGAAGTGTGACCAGTGACACTCAGTTCCAGTCTGAGGACCACTCATGGTAGTCCTGTGCATGCGGCTTAAAATGCGTGTGTGTGTTAAATCGCATACGCTTGTGTGCACATATTTTAAAGGGGGGGGGGGGGGGCTTCAACATACTTATTAATGTGCAGCCCATCATTGTGCATTCGTTCTTTGGTAGCAGGAGAGTTGGTAACAGTGGTTTATGAAGGATTCAGGATGGAGATCAATCTTTGGAAGGGGGGGGGGGGGGGGGGGGGCGGATTAATGTTGAGGAATTCATAATGCAGAGTCAGACTATTTTGGTGAGTGGTAATGGTTTCAGAGTCAGTCCTGTTGTGAGATTATTCATGTTGAATACTTTGTGTTTACAGTTTGAACTTCTGGGTCTGTCCAACTGGGGTAGACTAGTCTTTCATTTGAGAAGTTCTTGAATTATGATGGTGTTTATCCTTGGGTGACCCTGTGTGGCTGACAGGGTGTTAAAATCATGTTGTGTTACCCATGAACAATTCCTTCTGTTGTGGTGAGACAAGAGTGATGAATCGAGGAGGGGGATTCATAAAGGATTTAGGATCATGTAGAATCAGTCCTTTCCTTGAGAGTGGTTCATAAAGGATTTAGGGAGAGCTTTGTTCAGAGTGATTCATTGAGGATGGAGATTAGATTCTTTTGTTGAGAGTGATTCATTAAGGACTGGGGATAATTTAAATGGGATTGAGAGTCAATCTTTTTGGTAAGAGTGGTTCATAAAGGATTGAGGAGGAGGATTCATAATGGATTGAGGGTGGAGAGTCAGTCCTGTGGTTGAAAGTGATTAAGGATTGAGGATGGAAAGTTGATCTTTTTATTCAGACTGATTCATAAAGGATTGTGGATGGAGAGTCAGTCCTTTAGTTGAGAGTTATTCATAAAGGATTGAGGATGGTGATTCATAAAGAATTGAGAACGGAGGGTCAGTACTTTCGGCGAGTGATTAACGTGGCATTAACGACCTGTTCGACCATGCAAATTGAACCTATGGCAGTGTTTCGTTGATTATCTACAGCTGTGTGATGTACACTGTAGAATTTGGGTAAGTGCCTCTTCCCAGGGACTAACTCACCCATGCTAAGGGGAGGACGCCAGTGCACGCCACTACCGCGTCGGCCGTTTTGACGGATGTGCAGCATCGTGACTGTTGCCAGTGCAAAAGATGAGTGATGACAGATGATGCCAATCAGATCTTGGAGTTTAAAGATGCGTTGCACAGTTCAAGCCGGAGAAATGTATTTACTGAAATACTGGCAGAAAACAATCAGCTGTAGAAAAGTACTTGTATAATATGTAATGTATATGAATTACTGTCAATGTGTGTGTGGTAAAACTAAAAGTGATTCCAGTGCTGCTGTTTCATCCAAAGTATACTGATTTTCGCTCTCATTATACAGCACATAATTTGTGACAGCTAAGTCGATCCGTTCTCGTCGCCAAGCCTGCATTGAATCTGACCTAGGCATCGTTTGTCTGCAGTGGCACAGCTGACAATACTGCGACTGAGTGTCTCACAGTCTCGTATCTCGCTGTTGTGTTGGTCAGGCCGCTGCAGAAAGGAGAAGATGGGGGTGGGGGGGGGGGGGGGGTGGACCTTTCATTTAGTAAGTTCAGACTGTGTTATCAGCAGATCAAGGAGGTCTTAGTAATTATTAGCTGTGGTGCTTTCTATAGTTGACGGGCGACGGCTGGTGAACCTCTTGGTCCACCTATGGTTCTTGTTTTGCATTAGATGTCGAGACTTGACTTTGGCGTCAGTTTTGACAGCCAGCCGAATGACGATAAAAAATACTGTTAGTAGTGTTAATGTTGATAGTATATTTTTACCAAGTCAGACGGTCCAGGTCAATAACGCTCTAATCGTGCCGCAAACGGCAATTCCGTTGAGACTGGCTTACGAATGAAAGAACAAACAAAACAAGCTTAGAGTAAGACAGCAAAGGTTGAAATTGTACGAACGTCAAATAAGCGGAAAAACATATGTCAGTGCACACGGTACAGCGCGAGCAGACTATTAGGCATCACTCATTCTGTGGTAAATGGCTGTATCGGCGCCTTTAAATCCAACAGGTAGTCTTCAGAGCCGGTGTTAGTCCCGTAAGCCCCCAGCAGCTGACCAACATCGTTTCCAGCCGAGTGAGCCGACATGCCGGACATAGCAGCGCGGCAGGCCGTGTGGACTCCGATCTGTGGGCCAGTGGGTCTCTTTTGTTCCCCACCACCCACCAACAAAGGCCTTAATCGCTTACCGCAGTGGCAAAGAAATGGTGTGGGTTTAGCCCTCCCTACCCCCGTCAAGTTTCAAAACTTGCTCCGTCACCGTTCTTGGTCTAACTGGCGGAACATCCCGACTGGGAGACTTTCCGCTGTCGTTGGTAATGCTGTACAGTGACAGCTCCCTGGCTGAGGTTTGTTTGCACTGATGTCTTCACGATGTTCCCTTCTTCTTCTGCTTCAAAATGATGCTTTACGTCCACAGAGACCGTGTAAGGACTGTTAAGAACGAGGAGCCCAGGACGTCACCTCGACTTTTACACAGCTCCTGAGCTCTGAGCTTATTGTCCAGCTTATTGTTCTTCTTCAGGTTGTATAAGGACTAGGGTGGAGGGGGGGGGGGGGGGGCGGACATCCACCTCGACGTTCACACAGCGCCTGAGCTCTGAGTTTATTGTCCTTCTTCTTCAAATCTTGCTTTACGTCCACAGAGACAGGCTCAAAGCATCAACTAACTAGTTAACCACATAAGGACTGTTAAGGACGGGGGGCCCATGACATCCACCTCGAGTTTCACACAGCTTCTGAGCTCTGCGACGTTCTTTCATACCCCCCTCCCCACCTCATTTATTTATGAAAAGCGTGCTCTGTTATAAAACACTTCCTCTGTTCTAAATCTGAAGTCCATTGCAAGGCTGTTATCACTGTTGTACAATGACCCCAAGGCACAGTTTGTGTGTAATGAAGTGACGAGGTTACCCAATCCCGAGACGCCATTATCCGTTGCTAAATTTTATATGCTCAGGAACACACACACACACACACACACACACACACACACACACACACACACACACACACACACACACACACACTCCGCCCCGGATATATGATATGTGAAGCCCAGGAAATGACTGTTAAAAAAAGTCTTCAGAATAAAGGGCTCTTTTAACATGACTGACATGCTTTAAGAACAGGAAGTTTGTAAGGTACAAAGGGTAACTCAATAAGACTTGATTGTGTTCTGTGTGTGGACATGCATTTTGTCAAGGCTTGCCGTGTGCGGTAATAAGCTAATTGTGAATAAACGTCGACGATAAATTGTGTTGCCTGTCTTGAGAAAGGAAGACGTAGGGCGATGATTCATACTGCCCGTGATTAGGGCTCCGTAACTTGTGTGCAAAGCTGTAATCGTAAATAATTGTGTGATTCATATGTTACGCTTACAGGAGGTCACGTGGCTAATGCAAAAGGCTTCGTGTGTAATGTTGTTTTTCTTCAGCGCTTCTTTTCAAACGAAGATCATGCTCCCGTGTCAGTCGACGCATTGTAACCTAAAAGTTTATTTGGCTTCGTGTAATGGTGTATCGCGGACGCAGAAAATAAAATTTCCTCTGTTGAGAAATCTTGAGCTAAGTCTGGAGTAGGCCAGAAGATGGCCAGTTGTGCTTCGCCTGCTGCCAGGAAATTTGCTTTTGAGATGCCTGTCTTCCTGCTTCATTCAACTTCATTTTCCACCAGTCCTCTTCTAACACAGTGTTGTTTGAAATGAACAGTGATTCAAGATATTACCTGTGATTTCTGATTTTCCCTTTTCCCTGATATATAATTCGCAGTTGACTGTTGAATGGGGGGGGGGGGGGATTTCACCGGAATAGTGAAACTTTCGTGCCCTGACAAACAAATGTTTATTGGAATTTGCTCATCTTTCGTGGTGCACAGACAATGCAGTTTGAATTGATACTTCGCTTTATTTAATCCACAAGCATACAAACAGTTGAGCTATAAATCCCACAGACTTTTACCTATTTGCATAGGCTGATGTTCCTTTCATTACGAGAACACAGACACCCAGACCGCCGACATGCGTGTGTTCATCTCAAACATGGAGCCGCGCTTGTCATGTGATTCATTTCCTACATTTCGTTTCGTGCAGGTGCGGTTGGTTTTAGCACCGAGCGCTGCTGTCAATATTTATTACATACTGATTATGTAGAAGGGCACATGGTTTACTTTTGTTTACCTCCCCCCCCCCCCCCCCCCCCCCCCCCAAACGAAGCGGCCTTCAAGCTTCTTTTTTCGCTCACACAACTATGGGGTGACGGGTCTTTCGGGGCCCCGTCCCTAATAAGCCGTATGGTTTCTGTGGACGTTAAGCACCATGTTTACTTACTTTCGGGGTTGTCTTTTCTTTCTTTCTTTCTTTTTTATTGTGGCACCCGCGATGTGGACGGGGCCATCAAAAGTTACCTCTTCCTAACGGGTTTTTATTTTTATTTTATTGTTTCGCCCATGAGGCAGTGCAATGGGTCAACCAAGTTGTTTCTAATTCATGTTTGTTTGTTTGCTTGTTTGTTTTTAATGCCATAAATTTCGGTGAGATGGACATGTGAAGGATGACCTCAATCCAGCACCTAAACTAACTCGTTTTTGACGGAAATTCGGGAACGGGTGTCTGTCTGGTGTAATCCACGCTGGCTTGAAGGTGTGCGTGTAACCTAATACTCTTCAGACCTGTACATTTATACTGCTTTAGGGCCTGCTAGACTTACGCTGGGTCGTCTAAGGAGCTGCGGTGGATGAACTGGTTGACACAGTCGTTTGTGACGCAGTTTGCCCATGTGGCGCACGCCGTGCATCACGGTACACTCACCTGAAACTTCCATGCAAGCAGTAGGGCTTTTGCGATGTGCCCCTCACGAAGGATTAAGCTTGGCGTACCGTGATGCACAGGGTGGTGTTGCCTTGACACAGTCATGCAGTTCGCTCCGGTCTTTGACTCCGACAGCGGGCGGTTGAGCGGTTGCCCCCCCCCCCCCCCCCCCCTCCTCTCTGAGTCAGTTGTTGGGGAAGTATGTTGTGCATGTCAGGCTGCCCCCCGTGCGTACGGCAAGCCTCGGGCTGCCGCTTGAGCACGACGTGTACTTGCATACATGTACAATCGACCAGCACAGAGACAGTGAAATCGTCGTCTGGATATTTTATTTTTTATTTTTTTAAACTCTGTATGGGGCCGGGGATGGGCGCAGCTGACGTGAGTGGTGAATGGGTTCTCCCGGTTAGTTGCCTCTCAGTTGTTCGTCCCGGCCGCCGACAAAGCACTGTGGAATGCCGATCGTAATTGAAAGAGAGAGAGAGAGAGAGAGAGTGTGTGTGTGTGTGTGTGTGTGTGTGTGTGTGTGTGTGTGTGTGTGTGTGTGTGTGCTGCGCGCGCACGCACACGGGCGTATTCGTGCGTACACAATTATGAGAAGTCAGTAAACTAAAATATTGATGTGAGCCTTAAATCACACATAGCTTCGTCCTTGCAAAAATCGTAACAACGGAGAAGGGGGGAAAAAGGGGGGGGGGGGCAGACGCAGAAAAACGCACGCACGCACACACACACACACACACACACACACACACACACACACACACACACACACACACACACACACACACACACACACACACACACACAGGGATTTCAGTTCCGTAGAGGACTCCGAAAGATCTGTCGCAGCACGTTTTTGTCACAAGAGGGTGACCGCCTCACGTTTTGTCACCACGTGGTGACAAATCATGCCGAAAGATTCACTCGCAGCACGTTTTGTCACTCCTTCGCCAGCAACAATGTAATCTGTCTTTCCTCTTCCCTCGATGTGTGTGTCTCCGACATCGTGTTGGTGACAAAAGGTGCCGCAATAAGGTCACCTCTGTTGAGAACGCGTAGCAAGTATTCTCCCTTTAAAGCCTAGAGTTCGTCAGAATATAGCTACGCATGCTTCGTCCATTGCCAGGAATTTCTTCCTTGTCCTGATTTCAAACTTCCTGGTCTGTTCATCCTCCTTTTTTTCTGATCCTCACCCTAAATTTTAACAGCGTTAGTTTCGGCTATCAGTTTACCGTGTGGGCCAACGGAATAGGTCATCCTACTCATAGTTGCAAGCGATTTAAGCAGGTTCCTGTGATGATTTGGTACGGAATATAAATAGGTACCAAAACATGTGTTATTGTGCACTGATGGATAAATAGATGGTGTTTGTTTTGTTTTTTAACGTTTTAACAGTGAACCAGACAAACTTGTGATTTAGTGACTTGTGTCTTAAAGAGATGTAAAAAATAAATAAAAAAAATCGAATGTGTGATTCGTCCTGATGTGCTGCCATGCGTTGATGGGAAGTTAAAATCCTAGAACTAACATATGGGGGTGGGGGACAACGTGTAGAATTGAAGTCTCCTCTGCCGGAAATGCTGGGTGGAAGTGTAAATGTCTCCAAAAATGTTAAAGCATTGTGTAGACTGGTAGGACTGGGGACCCTTCTCTTGTGGCCCAGAGTTATCAAGAATCCCACTTTTAAGCCTGGAATGTAGCTGTGCAAACTTTGCCTACTGCCCGCAAGTCCGTCTTTGTCATTTCTGTTTTCTCAGTCCGTTCATGATCCATCAAGAAGAAGAAGAGTGACGCGGGATGAGTTGTGAATCAGACTAGAACTAGGGACGTTAAAATTCAACAGCTAACTACAGTTGTGAATTGATGACTTTATTTCTCCATGATTTCAATTTCGCACTTGACTGGCCCTTAATATGAAGTAATAACCTAAACGCAGCGTTGTGTTGATAAAATTAATGGGTAGGTTAGGCAGTGCGACCCCTGCTGGCTTTCCCAGTATAGGAGAATGCGACCCGATTTTCCCGTGTAGGAAATTCACGTTCCTAGCACAGTAAAATGGAGCACCAATAAAATGTACCGAACTGTTGTATGTGGGGACCAGAGGAAAGGGGACAACCCAGGCTGTGCAAAGTTCTCTGTTATCAAGGAGCAGACAGAGGGCTTGGCTGGTTAGTTCTTGATATGCAACGCCTAGTCCGGATGTCATTTCAGGGCAAATCACCAGTCGTTGAGTCACAGAAGTACTTCACTGTTCGTGCTCGTATCACACACCACCAAGCATCACCTTGGATAGTCCCGCTGTCTCGCTGGATTACCACTGTGTGCCACTGCCACAAATTGCGAGTTGCTGCTGCAAGTATAGATCTGTCGATGCAAAGTGAACGTTTGCTGTTTCAATTTGCACCTCTGCAAACATGTTTGCACTTTGCCGCAGCAACTTTACAGTTACAAAACGGGGGGCAGTTTTGCAGTAGCAAAATTAATTATTATTATTATTTTAGCGAAAAAAACTGCACGCCTCTCCTTTTGCAGCGACATATTAGCAGCTACAAAACGGCTGGCCAAGGCTGTGATGCCGCGGTTTGCTTTTTCAGATTTATGCACAAAGTTGCTACAGGTTCAGGTACAAAAACGAGAGCCGATTTGGTCACTGCAAAGTTGACCTTTTCACTGCAAAATTTGCACCTTTTGCCAGCTGCAAAATGGGTTGCCGCCTCAAAATGGCAACTGAAAATCTACGACGAAGTGTTGGGGCTGTTGCAGTTCAGTACCACCGCCAGTGCTGATACTACAGCACGCCCCCTGCTGTCCCTCGCTTTGTGTTAATCCTCAACAGTTGGAATGTGACGGTAGGCTATACAATCGTGTGGACAGAGAGATATACATGTACGTCCAGCTGTATTCCAACCTTATCTTGTCGTATAGAAACTTAGAACAGCGTGGATTGTCCCCCGTACCAGTGTTAGGGCCGAGGAAAGCTCCACTAAGGCCGTTAGTCTTAGTGTCACGGCCCGGTGATCAGGCAGGGATACGCGGCGAGGGGGATGATGTGGGCTTTGTCAGATGTGTTACTGTGCCAACTGCACTCAGTAGGGGGGCCGGGAGGTAGTCAAGACTTCAGCCCCGACATGGAATGAGCCCATCTCCATCGACGACTGTCGGGGGTGGGGGGGGGGGGGGGGGTAGGCAGCTAGCAGCCATTTTGCTTCGTGATTTGAATGAGATGAAGACTCAGAAATATGTATTTGGCTTCTGTAAACACAGAAAATTTGAATTACGGTCTCGAGCAAAATAAACATCTAAATAGATAGTGTAGGCCTAGTGCATTAACTATGAGTCACGCGCGCGCATACAC
>OY757542.1:4539318-4666394 GCA_963584105.1 Alviniconcha strummeri
GAAAGGTGAAAGGAGCCGGAATTGCGTCATCGGTAGCTCTTGGGCATGGAAGGCATTACCGGCTGCAAGAGAGACGGCCTCAGGAGGCAGCGCCGTCATGCCGTAGCAGTCACTTGGCTGTGAATCACTTACCACCCCCCCCCCCACCTCCCACCCCCCCTTCAACTTCACCACTTCACTCTCTCCTTCTCTCTGTCTCTCCCTTCCTCCTGAGGTGATCCAGTGCTGTTGACAGCACCTTGAAATCCAACAACTCTGTCTTTCTGGGTCTCTGTCTCTCTTATTATTATTATTACTAGTATTATTATCAGTGGCATAGCAAGGACTAGGTGTTAGGTTTTGACTGAACCTAAACTACAATCCTTGTAAAATAAAGTTTTTCAGTTCAAGTTCTCCATCTCTGTCTCTCTCTTTTCTCTCTCACTCTTAAAATCCAAGAAATCTCTCTCTCTCTCTCTCTCTCTCTCTCTCCTCTCTCTCTCTCTCTCTCTCTCTCTCACACACACACACACACACACACACACACACACACACACACACACACACACACACACACACACACACTCTCTCTCTCTCTCTCTCTCTCTCTCTCTCTCAAAGCTCCAGCTCTCTCTCCTCCCTTCCTCCCCCTCCCACTTTCCTTTCCTCTTCTCTTCTTTCCTCATATCTCACTGTCTGCCATGTTTGTTTGGTTTTAGGCTGGGTGGGGTGGGGGTGTTGTTGTTCTTGTGTGTTCCTGTGTGTTTCTGTATTTTTACCTTTATCCTGCACCTGCCCGTGGCATACCTTTGTGGAACATGCTTTTTGGACTTGTTACACAGCAGATCTGTTTCAGCAGAAATCAATACTCCCCTTTAAGAGGGAAAGGAGGGGATGGGTGGAAAGGGAGGTGGGGAGGGGTGGAGGCTGGGGATTCATATATATTGCTGTTTACAGTTTAAAGTGGGGACTCTTTTCACACCTGTCTGCCTGCTTGTTTACCTGCTGCCAGTGACCTTGGAGAAGCACTTTTGTATGTCTGTTGGCCAGACTCCAGAGAGGCAGGAACAGTTGAGGGATTCTTGTGGGAGAGGGTAACAGCTGGTCTGTTATTGTCAGCAATGCTTGGCGTGGAAAGAGGAGCAGAGAAGCTGTTGCCACCCCACCCCCCATTCCCCTCCCACCTACACCCCCCTCACACACAGACACATCAATATAAAACATGTGCATCAGTGTATTTTTCCAGGTGTTACTGTGTACCTTTTTAGAGGGTGAGAGGGTATACATACACCATGGAATTTACATGACAGAGTTGACATTGTGTATCAGTATCGCCTGCAAAAATACTCTGAAACGCATGTATTATATTTATGTGTGTGTATACCTGTGTGTGTGTGTGTGTGTGTGTGTGTGTGTGTGTGTGCGTGCGTGTGTGTGTGTGTGTGTTGGCAGGGGTCATGCTTGAGAAGAGAGAAATATACGAAACTGTATTTGAATACTTTCTGGATCAGTGGTGTCTTAACAGAGTCATAATTGCAGCGCAGCTCTTAACCTCAGTTTTGTGTTATAGAAGAATGTGACATGTATTTCAAAAAGTCCAGAGGATAATTTTCACTTAGTTTGTCAAGTTTAGTGTGTGGACCAATAACTGAACAGGTGTCAGGCCTACACAAACTAAAATGTCACATTGCATTGGTGAGAAAAATGCCTATTAAACATGTAAATCCTGGCAAAACTTAAACAGAGAGCAAATTTCCTCTCATTGTCAACACACTGACCCCCTCATCATTTGAGCTTTTAATGTCAGTGTGAAGTGGTCCTTATATCTTGGGATTCTATTAGATGCCAGAGGTATGTAAAATCCACAATTTAACCTTGCCTACTTTGAGAATGATAGACAATGGGCATGGAAACTATATACAGTGCAAGCTTTTAAACAGACATGACAGTGTGACTGAAACTAACGGGTAAACTGTTTTATTCTCAGGAGCCTGGGTGTTTTGGCCTATGTGATGCTGACAGCCTGTTCACCTTTCGCCGGGGATACTCAGCAGGAAACATTCTGCAACATTTCTCAAGTCAAGCTGGATTTCCCTGATGATCTCTTCTCTCATATCAGTCCCCATGCTCAAGACTTTATTACAAAACTGTTGGTCAAGGACCCCAGGTGAGTTTTGTGGGTGGCTAAATGGGGGGGGGGGGGGGGGGGGGGGTGGGGGATTTACCTGCAGCTGTGTGTGATGTGCTTCATTCAGTGGCTCATTATTTTGAAAATACATGCATTACTAGTGCATCCCCTAAATTTCTTGCCCTGATGTAACCACACTGGTTGACTGGGCATAAAACACCAATTTAACTACTTACTTCTAAATTTCACATGCTTATTCGTCATTGGTCTTCTGTGACAATTCTTCATTGGTCCTCTGTGACAGTTCTTTGTTCAGTTGTGATCTCATATCTTTAGTGTCCAACTCCAAATCAGAATTGCTCTTCTTTTTGACAAAAATCTCATCCAACACTTGCTTTGCTGTAAAGCATCCTCATCAGCTGATAATTATGACAATAAGAACATATTATTTATGGCATCCCATCTTATAAGAGCCAGGGATGCTTACAAAAAACCTACAGGTGGCGCACATTCATCATATTCAAACACACAAACATAAATTGACAAGCAAACGAACAAAAAAGCATTGCAACAAAAGCAACAAAAACTGGCAGATGTTGGTGCAGTTTGCATGCACTCAGTAACATGAAAATGCTGACAGATTAGTGTCCTTGGGGCATGAGTAAGCACACTTTGAAAACAGCAAACCAGTTTCTTATGGACCAGATTTATTGACTGTAAAATCGCCAGGCTTAGGCACTGGCAACTGTGTTAAGGTGCTGGGTGCGGTGCTGAATGGAGGGACATTACTCATGTTTTATTCCAGTCAGCGACTGTGCACACTAACCCTAGAAAGCTAATGAAATCTTTTTATTCAAACCTGTTAAAGGAACCATCCTTCTCTATTTTTTCATTAAAAAGAAAAAAGAAAAAAAAAAAGATTCTTGTTATTTTAGTGATGACTGCATTACTTTTTCCACCAGCCATACTGCAATATGATATCTAAAGTTCACTCCACAGAGGTTGAATATAATCCATTACAAAAATGATTGCAGCCCACATGCATTTTCTCTCACGACCCCGCCTGCAGAACTGAGAGCTTGGTGCTCTGTCGTGACACCAAAGACATCTTAATGAGGCGTGGGAGGAGAGCACACAACGCCTTAATGAGCTCATGAAGCAGGTGTTACTGATGGTGTCCAAAAACGAGCACCCTATAAAATCAGTATAAAGTGAACGGCACGTTCAGTCACAAAACTTTCACTGCAGACCATGTTCGACTCCAAGCACATGAGAAGTTTAAGCCAGGGAAGGAGAGATCGTTTAACACAGTTGAACAGAGTGGTCCTCTCTCTGTGCATTACCTCAAGAGGATTATTGTTTGATCTTTTATCATCAAAATATCTGCTGGTTTGTTTCTTAAAATGGGACAATTTCCAAAACTTCTTCAGAAGTCAGTGACAGTTTTTTTCTTCTCTTCTTTGGCATTACCATTTGTCCATGTTCACTGTGTGTGTGTGTGTGTGTGTGTGTGTGTGTGTGTGTGTGTGTGTGTGTGTGTGTGTGTGTGTGAGAGTGTGTGTGTGTGTGTGAGTGTGAGTGTGTGTGTGTGTGTGTGTGTGTGTGTGTGTGTGTGTGTGTGTGTGTGTCTGTGAGCTAACAGTAACCTGCTCACTGTATAGTTTCTATAAAAACACAACTGGTGGATCATGTATCACTTGTTTATGAACCAGCTGATGGTTTGATGGTCTCTGGAAGAATTTGCTTCTCCAAATACTTTTAGTAAGTAGTGTTTTGATGGACATAAATTTGATTAAGACTGTATGACTGATGGCAGCCGTTCTCAGCCCAGCTACAAGTGTGTCCTTGGTACTGTCAGTTTTGCACACAATAATGGGTTGCTTGCCTGTTGGGATACCGCTGATTTGAAATTTGATCAGATTTGACATTTTTATAATCAGGTGAATTGTGAAGAAGGGGAACAGAGTTTCCCTGCAGTCTTTCAGGGCTATTAAATCTTCTTTCAAGTCAGGGAATGAGTTAGTTTTTTTTCTTTGGCTCCCCCCCCCCCCCCCTTTCTTTTCTCCATCTTCTTAATTGTGTTGCAATTTTTTACTTTGGTCTTTTGCAGACGCCGCTTGACAGCGCGGCAGTGCTTGGACCACCCATGGCTGAAAGCTGCTGGTGCGGAGATGAATGTTTCGCTGCCCGCTCACAACAAAGCAGCCGCACTGGCTCAGGACATGGTGCCTCCTTCCAACTGGAACCCTGACCGACGCAACAGCGTGGGCAAAGCCCCCACCTCCCCCTCTCTCAGCACCCATGCCAGCAAGACCCCCGGCTCCCCAGTTTCGGTGACCAAGGACCAGCCGCTGGAGGTGACCTCAGCACAAGAGGTGGACATGCAGGGTGAGACCTCCATCCCTCCCCACCCCGTCTCCTCCGCCTCGCACAGTGATGACCTGCTGACAAAGACCATTGAGGAAATTGGCATCGACACCACCAAGTACGCGGTGATGGAAAATCACGGCAAAGACTCGAGCCCTTCTAGCAAGAGACAGTCCGTGGAGATACCAGTCAAAAAGGCAAAGTGCAGCGCCGATTCAGTGGAGATGGACAAAGGGGGGTCACACCTGCAGGAGCAGCAGGAAAGACTCAGCCCCCTTGTTGCAAATGGTGACAGTGTGAATTCAAAGGTGGATGAGCCGAGCATGACAGCGAGTGTTTTGTCAGACAGTGGGGCTGAAATGCCTGCGTGTGTTCACCCCACCCAGCCCAGCATGGACTCTATAACCCAGCAAAGTATGTAGCTTTTAAGTTTTATAGTGCTTGCTTACCTTCCTGTGCAGACACCAAGGACTGCCCTGTGTGTTTTATGTCATAGGTCATTTGTTTTTAACCAGTGTAGGAAATAGGCTAGAGGAAGGGGGGGGGGGGGGGGAATGTGAATAGAATTTTGAAGAGTACTAATTCTTACTCGTGCCCCCCCCCCCCCCCCCCCACCCTCCCTTCATTATTCAAAAGGTGTCTGCTGTAGTATCCAATTAGCTTGCACAGTGTGGTTTTATGTTCCATATGTGCATTTCAGCTTCATGCATAGTGCTGTTTTCTTTTGATTTAGCATAATACCTAGAAATCCTGTCATTGCTGTTTTACAGCTGCATGCACTTTCACCTCTGAAGGATACTGATAATAAACTGAGGTGTAGGACTGCATTGGGTGCTAGTGGATACTCTTGAGTTATATTTCTTCCTCAACTTTGACATGTTGGTTGCTGTTGTAAACTTGTTTTGTGTGAGGCGTTGCTTGAACCCAGATGCCTCAAATGACCAACAGGTCAGCAAAAGTTAAGGGGAAGATTCACCCAAGGGAGGTAACTTTATATGACTTCTCGTACCAAAGGTGTGCTACTCACTTCATTGGCAGTGCATTGTTTCTGTGATTGCAGTGCTGCACACGATCAAAGAAAGTTGGTGTGGGTTCAGATGTTTTTTGAACTTAACAATGTTGTACAGTTGTGATGTAACTGAAATAATATTTTCTTGTATGTGATGTAACCGGCTTCTCTTTTAGTTTAAAAGTTTGTGCAAACCACATGTATTTCTTTTCTTTGAAGAATGTTGTCAGGGATTTTTTTTTTTTTTTTTTTTTTTTTAATGCACAGTGCATCTCTGAATATGCAGATATTTTGTGTGTGTACTGACCTGATAATTGTAAGTTTAACAATTATTAATCCTATTTTTTGTCATATTCCATTCCATATAAAATTTTACACATAGTCTATACCATTTAGAGTGTAGAGCTCTCAGAAGTCAACCAAATCAAAGCAAGTAAGAAGTAATTGTGCATCTTAGTCATATAGTTATGGTAGAATTGCCTCTGGTAGTGAAACACAAGTTTAGAATCCCCTCTAATATGACTAATTATCAGCTCAGTTCTTGGCTTAAAACTACAATACAGTAGAACTCGCTTAAATATAGGAGAACTCTCTCTCAGATGGAATTCTGCTTGAGACAGTGCAGCTGTAAGATCTCTGTTGTACACATTCCTGGTATGTTAAGTGCTCTCAGTCTCACTCTCATCAGTTCATCACCTGTGACAGGTCTCTAGTCTTGACCACCAGATATGTCAGTTCTGTGCTGAAGTGTAACCCCTTTCTCCCATAGTTACAGTCCCACAAGCCTTGTGTCTTATCACCATGTGGTACTAAGTGTTGTCTGATTAAATGCATGATGACTTGAATCTGATTCCAGAGCTGAAGTCTAACCCCTTCCTCCCATAGTTACGGTCCCACAAGCTTTCCATCTGACCACCATGTGGTACTGACTAAGTGATGACTGGTAAAATGCACAGTGACCTGAATCTGATTCCATCTCAGGTCTAACCCCTTCCTCCCATAGTTACGGTCCCACAAGCTTTCCATCTGACCACCATGTACTAGGTGTTGACTTGAATTTGATTCCAAAGCTGAACTCTAACCCCTTTGCCTCATTGTTACACTCACACAAGCTTTGCATCTGACCACTGTGTGGTCTTGTCTAAATGTTGACTGGTGGAATGCACAGTGACCTGAATCTGATTCCAGTGATGGATTCTAAACCCTTCATCTCATTGTTACAGTCACACAAGCTTTGCATCTGACCACTGTGTGGTACTGTCTAAATGTTGACTGGTGGACTGCATGGTGACTTGAATCTGATTCCAGCATTCAGATGAATGTATTTTGTCTCATTTGATTGCAGCAGCCATTTCTTGTCATCAGTGGATGTCTGGCATTACTTATTTTGAAGGTTTTGTTCAGAACCCACCAGCGTTTTGCTCTGTTGCTATGCATTAGCAGCCTCTGTTTTGGGTTGTTCTAGCAGAAGATCATTTGTGATGCTCTGACTGGTTGAAGTTGTTTGGGTGACTGTTCACCTGGAACCTTCTGTTGTACTTGTAGCAGTTTGAAATTACTGGGCATTTGAAAATGGGTTGAGAAGCAGTGACCTAGAACAGATTCAGGCATTGTTTTCCCTTTTTTTTTTCTCTCTCCATAACTACGGACATGCCAAAACAAAACTCCACCATGATTTTTACTGGCATTAAGCCTATTCTGTGCCAAGGCTTGTGTGGTGCTGGTGTGAATTACACGCAAGAGTAGTCTTGGGAAGAGTTTGGCATTCCAGAAATGCTGTGCTGTGACTGGCAGCAGTGCAATGTCTTGTTTGGAAGGTAGCTTACCGACTGTCAGATGTCTCACTTCCTGTGGATCTCTAGCCTACCAACAGTCTGATGTCTCTCTTCCAGTGGATGGCTAGCCTACCGACAGTCTGATGTCTCTCTTCCAGTGGATGGCTAGCCTACCGACAGTCTGATGTCTCTCTTCCAGTGGATGGCTAGCCTACCAACAGTCTGATGTCTCTCTTCCAGTGGATGGCTAGCCTACCGACAGTCTGATGTCTCTCTTCCAGTGGATGGCTAGCCTACCAACAGTCTGATGTCTCTCTTCCAGTGGATGGCTAGCCTACCAACAGTCTGATATCTCACTACCTGTGGACCTCTACCCTACTGACAGTCTCAACTCTCATGTCTCTCTTTCTGTGGATTGCTAGCCTACCAACAGTCTGATGTCTCTCTTCCTGTGGACCTCTAGCCTATTGACAATCTGATGTTTCACTTCCTGTGGATCACTAGCCTACCAACAGTCTGATGTCTCTCTTCCTGTGGACCTCTACCCAACCGACAGTCTGATGTCTCACTTCCTGTGGACTTCTAGTCTATTGACAGTCTGATGTCTCACTTCCTGTGGACCACTAGTCTGTTGACAGTCTGATGTCTCTCTTCCTGTGGACCTCTAGCCTATTGACAATCTGATGTCTAACTTTCTATGGATCGCTAGCCTACCGACAGTCTGATGTCTCTCTTCCTGTGGACCTCTACCCAACTGACAGTCTGATGTATCACTTCCGGTGCACCTCTAGCCTATTGACAGTTTCATGTCCTGTGGACCTCTAGCCTATTGACAGTCTGATGTCTCACTTCCTGTGGACCACTAGTCTATTGACAGTCTGATGTCTCTCTTCCCGTGGACCTCTAGCCTACTGACAGTCTGATGTCTCTCTTCCTGTGGACCTTCTAGCCTATTGACAGTCTGATGTCTCACTTCCTGTGAACCTCTAGCCTACTGACAGACTGATGTCTCTTTTCCTGTGGACCTTCTAGCCTGTTGACAGTCTGATGTCTCACTTCCTGTGAACCTCTAGCCTACTGACAGACTGATGTCTCTTTTCCTGTGGACCTCTACCCTACCGACAGTCTGATGTCTCACTTCCTGTGGACTTAGTGGCAGGGTAGGGTTGTGGTGTGGAATGGGTCTTGTTTGTGGCTGGGTACGGTTGACAGGATGAGCATCCTGGGAGCAATGCCTCTGAAGTCAGCACAGATGATGGGACAGCCAAACTATTTTTCAAGTTGTGATTTTAACCCTTTGGAGTGTTCCTGGCACCACCAAATATGCCTTGTACAATTACACTGACACCAGGCAATCAAGTTGTATTGTCCCAATGTGTGGGTATCTACCAAATATACCTTGTGCAATTACATTGACACCTGACAATCAAGTTGTATTGTCCCAAGGAGTGTTTAATACCCATGTAGTTTTCAAGCAGGACTAGCTTCAGAGGCAAGTTACACTTTTCAGAAATGCTCCTTTGGAGAAGAGTGCTCCACAAGACATGTCTTAATTCAAGCAGGAGGTCATGGATGTGATGTGCTGAGAACAAATAGGAAACGCTTGACCAAAGATGCGACATGGTTTCCTAGGGATGAGGAGAGGGTTAAAATGGATGAACTGGTGAGAGTTGGAGACAGATTGCAGTTGCAGAGTATTACTTTTGATGTTTCTAACCACAATGTCTTTCTTACCTGAATCCACTGCATAGCTACTGATACTGCTATTGACAACAGTGGTTTTGAACCCCCCCACCCATGAGAACAATATTTTAGGTAGAAAGGGGTAAGCAGATAATTGATACAGAAGCAATTTACTTGTTTAAAATGAGCATGAAGTGTATTTCAATTTGTAAGGCACAATTACTGTTTGAAGTTTTGAAAGTATTGGATGGTCAGTATAGATTTATTGGAGGATTCAGTGCTGTGTTGTAGAGTTTGGTAAAATGGTCTCCTTGTGTGTGTGTAATTCTGTCCCTGAGCAAGGCATGAAACAAGATCTTGGCTTGATCTCATTTATTGATGAATACATAAATTCATTTCCTATTGTCCAGCCTCAGCCCTGGAATAAAAAATCTAAATCATTCCAAGAAGAACAGGTTTACCTCACTGTAATACCACCGCTGAATAATGCAATTGCTAACTGCAGCACCAAAGTAGTTTGCTGATTACTCTTGACATGCATGTCTGTCTACATATGTATTTGAACTGATAAAATGTGAAAATGCAGTTCTGACCACTTTGTTTGATATGACAGTCAAGAACTGTTTGAGGCATTTTACAATTGGTTTATGTCAGCTTTAAGACATGATATGAAATGCATCAGTCACTGACTCTCTGCAGGTGTGCATTATAGTGTGGTTTACCTGTAGTGCACAGGACAGTCACCCTGTCCCAGACCTTTAACTTTTAATCTGGTCAGGTGGGCCATTCTGTGTATCTGGGCCCATGTGTATGGAGAGTGGATTGCACCCTGTTAAAAGTGTCATCCATTGTTGTCTTAGCTTGTGCATAAGGAATAAATTTTGGTATGCAATGAGCTTGGATTTCACAGACTGGGGAGCTTAAATGCTTATTATGGCTGTGACAATCAGCAAGCAGCTGGCAGTTTTGTCACTCGCTTGGGATCAGTTAGGTTTTTCGTTGCTGACATCACTCATGATGCAGTGTTGGTAGAGAGACTGATTTTCCCAGCTTAAAAATAAACACGGATGAATTGCTATTTGTGACCATATTGGTAATTTGTACATGCATACTAAACAGGATCTAGTGTTAAACACCATATAGCACTTTAGGAGCAGGGGCTAACTGGGTTTCAAAGGAATGAGTGAACAACTGCAGTGAGGTTGACAATATAGAACAGCTCTAGAGAAATGTACTCATCTATACAACAACACATAAAGAACAATTAAATTCACAAGTGCTTTCGACCCATGGACTTTATCTGGCATAGAAGAGAGATAGAAAATAATAGAAGAAGAAGGAAGTAAAGAAGAAGATAGACAAGAAGTTGAAGTAAAACAATGAAGGTCAATGTTAAGGATCTTAACGTAGATTTAAAATTCCTAGTTTCTGTCATTTTGATGACCTTGTTTTAAATCTACATTTAGATCCTCAACATTGTTTTACTTCAACTTCTTGTCTATCTTCGTATTTACTTCCTTCTTCTTCTATTATTTTCTCTCTTCTGCACCAGACAAAGACCATGGGTCAAAAGCGCTTGTGTTTTTAATTATTCTTTATGTGTTGTCGTATAGAAAATTTCTCAAGAGCTGTGCTATCTGGGTTTCAGTTTATCCACTCTCCATACACTCAGCCTGTGTTAGGTAAATACTGTAACTAACCATTGATTAAAATGGCTTTGCTAATATTTGGATTTTGTGTAGAGTTTAGAGTTTAGGTCAGATTGGGATGGTGAGTTGGGTTAACTCCCTCTTGGTTTCACTCAATATGTAGTATGCATTTGTTATTTGTTCACCTGTGCTTGTGGTCTAGCTGTTTCAGTTTTCCCGGTCTTTTGTTTGCATGTCTAATCCCTGCTCTGTTTCAACTTCCCAAGCTATTGTGTATCTGCTACAACTCCCCCCACCCCACCCCCACCCCAACCGCCACACATACACACTTCTTTTTTAAATTCTTTTTTACTAGCATGGAACTGAGTCTGTGTCATGATGTATATTTTGTCTTGCCACCATGGTAAAAACTTTAACTGACACTTTGCAGGAGACTATATAAATATAAGCAAGACCAAAGTTTGTGTGATGATAACCTCCATTGAGCAGTGCACTTTCATACAGTCTCAGCGACCATGTGTTGAGTCACAGTAGGGGAAAAAAGGTAAATGTGAAAGTTGTTCTTGAGTTCTCCTTCAGTTCTTGTCCAGTTGATTGAGTGCAGAATGTTTATGCGTGGGCAAGAGGATGCACAGAATGTTTTTCTGTGAATTTTGCATGGTATTTTAGGGGACTACTTCATGCATTTCCATGCTGCCGCAGACAATGATAAATAAAACCGAAAAGTGTGTCTTCTTATTTTGTCATCTTGATTGAGTTCAGGCTCTGCACAGTTATTTATGCATAAACATACAAAATGATGCACAAAATGCTTTTCATAAATTTGGCATTTTATGAGGGAAATGCTTGCAGTGTGCATTTGACAGTGACAAGAGCCAGCACATTAGATTTGTCTCAGAGATTGCTTGGGAAAGCTCTGTAAAACTTTGCTTGACAATTATCACTACATAGCTGCATGCCATTTACAGTTTCCTTGACTCATATTACAGGTAACGGGAGATTTTGAACAGACTGGTGAATGTTCAGTGTTTTGAATATGAGTCAGCAGATTACAGTTTCCTTGACTCATATTACAGGTAACGGGAGATTTTGAACAGACTGGTGAATGTTCAGTGTTTTGAATATGAGTCAGCAGATTGCAGTTTCCTTGACTCATATTACAGGTAACGGTATATTTTGAACAGACTGGTGAATGTTCAGTGTTTTGGTTTTGAACATGAGTCAGCAGAATGCTTAGTTGCTCTTCTTGCGCTGTAATTTGTTAGTTTTACATAATTTCTTGGTGATCATGTGTTTGTACAAACAATGCAAGTTTTCTGGTATATCATTTTGTATAAGTCTATCAGTGGCTCTGCTGAGAGACTGGTTTGAATTCTGGTGGCTAATAATATATATTGCTTTCTTTACCACACAGACTTTCTAGCTGTGAAGAACTTTTACATTACCATACAAATTATATGTATTATGGTGTGTGTGGGTGTGTGTGTGTGTGTGTGTGTGTGTGTGTGTGTGTGTGTGTGTGTGTGTGTGTGTGTGTGTGCATTCATTGGTTATGAATGATAATGACAAGGGCATGTTAACATCAAGGCTTGATCTCATTCAGGTTCTAGAGATACATAGAAATACTGTAGGACTCTTTTACCACTGACAATGGTGGTGAATTCTGAAAGGAAGCTGACATTTGGCTTAACATTATCTCTTTTTTTAAAGGCTGAAAACCTCAAAAAGAGGGCAAGCAATATTTTGATGTAGCTCCTAAGAAACCCAAACTGTATGATTCATGATCAGAACAGTCAGCAGATGCACCTCATGAATGCATGTTGGTCATCCACAGTTCTCATGCAGATAAGTGTGTGCGTGAGTGTCGGGGGGGGGGGGGGGGGGGGGGAACCAAGGGGAGTTGGGGAGAGAGAGGGATGGAGGGAGCAACTGGGGGTTGGGGAGAGGGAGGGAGGGAGCACAGGGGGTGTAGGGGTGGGAGGGAGTGGGGGGGGGGGGAAGAGAGAATCAGTTCTCCAACAAAATGCATTTATGCTGATCATGTTTTTTGCCCCTGACCAATCAGAAGTATTTTATCGGAGCATTTACTTTTATTTATGGTTTGATATTAAACCACTTTTGCATCATTATGGTAAATCTGAGAAGTCTGTATCAACATTATGGAGTATTCTGTTTTCCAAAATGGCCAGTATGTTTGGAGGAAGAGAGGAGATGGAAAATAATCTGTTTTATTTTAAGAATGCTTCATGGTGAGGTTAGAACAAGTTCAGATGAAATGTTAGCTCAGAACTGATCTTTCTCATCACTTCCAGTGCTGTTTTTTCCTCTGTCTGTCTGTCTCTCCCTTTCTATCTTTCCCTTTATCTCTCTTCCTTTGTTTCTCTAGGACCCCCCTCCACCTCCCTTCTGTTCTTCATGGTGAGATTAGAACAAGTTCAAATGAAACATTAGTTTAGAACTGATCTTTCTCATCCCTTTTAGTGCTGCTTTTTTTTCTCTGTGTGTCTCTCTTTCTCTGTCTCTCCCTCTCTATCTTTCCCTCTCTCTCTCTTCTTTGGTCTCTCTAGGCCCCCCTCCACTTCCCTTCTTTTCATTAATTGTTCTGCTATTGATATATGTGTTTGGCTTTTATTTTTTATTTTTTAAAGCTTGTACTTTGTGATTCTGTTAGATTTTGGTTTAATAGTTATGGTATTTTTCATTACTTTCTTGTGTTCAGCTTTTGTATGTCATGGACAGAATGTGAAGTATTCAGTGTAATTTGTCAGCTGTGTGTGTCATAAACTTTCATTGACATCTCTCTGTCTATCTGTCTCTCTCTGTCTCTCTGTCTCTGTCTCTGTCTCTCTCTGTCTCTGTCTCTCTCTCTCTCTCTCTCTCTCTCTCTCTCTCTCTCTCTCTCTCTCTCTCTCTCTCTCTCTCTCTCTCTCTCTCTCTCTCTCTCTATATATATATATATAGATACACACACACACACACACACACACACACACACACACACACACACACACACACACACACACATTAAAAAAAAAGAAGTCTAATTCATTTTGTTTGTGAGTTACTGGAATATGTTTGTTGTATTTTTGGAGAGGATTCCTGTAAAATTCAGTGTTGTGCAAGCCAGTATTGGAGAGAGAGAACAACAACATTAAAAGTCTTGAACAGTCATAAATTTGTCAGCATCTTCATGGTCATACTGGATTCATGGGGTGCATTCAAGCATGCTATATAGTCTGCAGCGGGTTGCATGGTCTAGAACTGTTTGTAAGGTGGGCTGTTGGGTTGTGCGCTGTCATGTTAGCCTGAATGTAGATTATGGCAAATCACACTTTTCAACTCCACCATTAACCCCTTTACTGCCCTACCCCCACCCCCCCCTTATTTTTTCCCTTTCCCAAATTGGCTGCTACATAAGAAGTCTTTACACATTTTAGGGTTCTAGTTTAAGTTTGTTTGAGACTAAAAAAAAAATTAAAAATTAAAAAATCAAAAGAAGAAAAGAATGAAAGAATACAACTCCTTCAGACAAGTGCTAAAGTTGTCTGTTGAAATGTGTAGTATTTCCAGGCTGAACCAACAATGAAATGTACATCTGGCAATGAAGGGGTTAACCCTTTTCCTGCCAAATCATTTGATTTGTACTGCTGGCGCAATGTGTTCCTTTGAAGAATCAGTCTCAGACAGGTCAGTCCAACCAATATAACATTCATTTTAACCAGTTTAAGAACTTTGTTTCACATGGGAGGCTGTGCATCAGTGTGTTATAATTACGTATAAGAATGTCAAATAGAATTCATGCAGGAAGTCGTGTCCTGTAGGTGGTTGCAAAGTACTTTGCCAAAGATTATTGTGCAGTGTCCTTAGGGCACAGTATCGCCAGATGAATGAATTTCTTTTCATCTGCATCTTATAGTATGGTTTTTGTTGTTGTTGTTGTTGTTGTTGTTGTTTTGCTTGTTTTTTTTATATTTTTCATTGGAGTAATGCTTGTTGTACATAATAGGAGTATGTACTTTTTGCTTTTGTGCTTGATTAATGTAGACTAGGTGTGTGGAAAGTGGTGCCTTTCCATAGGCATAGTACGACGGAAGAAGAAGAGGGAGTGTATGTACACATACGTTACATATGTCCACGTTTCCTGGTGTTTTTATGTGTACAGGGACTGGTGGTCTTCCCATGTTCAAAGTTGTGAGGAGGGGTTCAGTGTTACCTATGGCACAGCTCAGCACATTTATCTGGCCGCTGGGGCCTGAACTCCCCCGCCGTGCTTGTCCTCAAATATTTCATGTTTTGGGATGAATGTTTCTGCTGCTCTTAGGTCGTTTGTTCTACTTTATAGCTTGTGGGTGTTTGGCAGTGTCGTAAACATTGCTTCAAATATGCTTTAAAGCCTGTTTCAGTGTTGTAGCTGTTGCTACATCTCCTGTGATTTGTGTCTGGTATCTGCATGTGCATGTGTTTCTGCATCCTGAACTTTGCTTCTGCTGTGTTGTGGCCCGTTTTGTTTCAGAGTTGTGTTATACATTGCCAGTTCTGATGCTCCGCCTGCTGTAGCTGCGTTTTCAGTCATCAAAATCAAATGCTTTAACATTGCTGAACATATTCCCTAAGACTGTAGCCTGTGTTTTGCTGTCATAACTAGAATTTCAGATGTCCCAAACTAATTCTGGGTGGGCTTCCTTAGTTATTGGAGTTGCTGCTGCTTTTTCATACTCATGTGTATACCTGTTGCATTGGTGTTCAGAAGTTCCAAGGTGTAGGATGGACATATCCAATGTGATTGAAATGCTGTTCTTTGCTCAGTGGTCCTGTTTGTTCTTGTTGTTGTATTTATGTGGTGTTTGCTGTATTCCCAGGTAAAAGCATTGCTGTTGTAGCAAAGGTGCAGTACCGTTCAAACTTGAAACTTCCCTTTTAGTCACTGTATTGCTCCCCTGGCCCCCTCCCTCATTTGTTCTGTTATACAGTAAAAGAGTGCTTGAGACTGAAACTGTAATGCAGATGCTATGAGGACTACACCTGTTGCTAAGGTCCCGTTTCATATTGATACCCTTCAATGCAATGCACATGTCCAACATTCTGACTACCCATCTTTCACTCACCTCTGTCAACCATTTCACAAAGAGATCATGCAACTATTTTTCTATCCATCTCATTGGTAGGTTTGACACGAGATATGACTGCTGTGAAACGACGTGTACAAGTAATGACCAAAATTAATATAACACTAAAATGGCATTGCAAAGTGGTGTTTGTGTGTGTGTGTGTGTGTGTGTGTGTGTGTGTGTGTGTGTGTGTGTGTGTGTGTGTGTGTGTGAGAGAGAGAGAGAGAGAGAGAGAGAAAGAGAGGTTAATGAGGTGATCAGGTTGTTAAATATTTCAAATAGAAATGAGATGCAGTGTCTCAAGACACAGTAATTATATATGAATTGAAACATAGTTAATGCCATCAAATTGTAATATTTATTCATTGTCACTAACCCCACCCCCACCCCACCCCCATATCATAAAAAATGTTTAGACCAGTCTTCAACGAAAGAGAAAAGCACCTATCTTGTGCAGCGTTGCTGTGACCAGGTTGCTGTCCATTGTCCATAAAGTTTATGCAGTCCCTTTTGCTTAGTGTGTGCATGTGCACTGACATGTAGCCATTATAGGAGATGTTGGGTAGGCTAATTGTGTGTCAGATTCCCTCCTGTCCCTTCGTTTTGTGATGCAGCAGAAGACCTGAGTGTGTATTATACTATTAACGAATGATTGTTGTTGTTAGTTTCCTTTGTACAAGTTTTGTCATAGTGCGATGTACTGTATCATAAGTCTTGCCCTTTCAACTGATATTAATAATAAAAATCCCTTTGCACATATTAGTCATTGTGTGTTGTTGCAAATGTATGAATGTAGAGGTGCTGTGAGAGTTGTATTGAGTTAAACCCTGTGGTGTGTGTGATATTGCTGGAGTTGGGGCGGGTGAGGAAGAAGACCAACTGTCAAATGGGTGTAACAACCACCACACACAACCCCATCTCAGTGAGCACCAAACACAGCCCAGACATATACCATTATAAGCCAGTGACAGAGAACACACCCAATCCAAACTGGGCCATTCTCTGCCCTACTAAAACAGTACAAGGCCCAGAGCGCTCAGAATCAACACAAGGGAGTTAATTAGCACTCAAAAGATGCTGCACAAACACAACAACAAAGACATGAATCACTTACAGTAACTCGCCTGGCATGCGAGTAAATACAAGGTACATAAACTTGTATAAGGATGTACTCTGATAAGATACATAAACTTACAAAGGATGTACCTCTGGCGGAGTTTATGTACCTTGTACTTGCATGCCAGGTGAGAGTTACTGTAGGCGATTCAGGTCTTTGTTGTTTGTGTGACATCTTTTGAGCACTAATTAACTCTCTTGTGTGTTGATTCATTCTCTACCCAGCTCTGTTCTGCACTAAACCAACTACCTCTAATTTTCATCCTTCCCACAATCATCAGCTGCAACAGTCTGCCATGGCTAAAAAAAAACCTGGTAACCTTCAGTCCCAGCTGTTTCTAAACCTAAATAAAAAAAAATCCTGCTGTACCCCCCCCCCCCCCCCCCCCCCGCCACCCCCCACCCCACCCCCACACAGGTGTTGGAAGCTGAACACTATACAGAAGTCACTGCCACAATCGTCCTGGGTAGAGTCTCCACATGCTTGAGTCCACTGAATTTGTCAACGGAAACATTCCTCATCTGCTGCTGTCTTCTGAGAAGCTGAAACAGCTAAATACAGATGCTTTCACAGAGGCTGATTTTATTATTTCAGATCTTGTTTTAGCACTTTGTGAGCCTATATTCCATAGTCCCTAAGGAGCAGAGAATTAAACAATGTAGGCAGGTAACGGACCAGTGTCTAGCACCTGTGGTTGCATACATTCTAAAACTGGGCATTAATCTTCCCCAGGCTCCAGCTGGTCATGTCTGGATGAATTTCAGTTCAGGTCTGTTCAGTTCAAGATGGTATCTCTGAGCTCTCAAAAGCTCCATTCTGCCTCCCAGAAGTTTCCCCAACATCACCTTTGAAACAGTTCCAGTGTTTGTCTGATTGAAGATGGCCCTCTCTCGTCCTTTCAAGGAAGATTCTCTACCGCTTCCTCTTTCCATGCCTCTCTCCTCCAGGCGATTGATGGTGTAATGTCCTTGGCTTTGTGCCCACAGGTAGTGTATCAAGCTCCTCAACATTTTGGATCTTCCAAGAAGCAAGCCATTTGTGAGGGTTGTTTTGCCTGCCAGTCTATCTGCTCGGTCGTTCCCTTCAATCCGGCCTGTCCAGGGCAGTACACCCACAGGAGTTTTTGAAGGTGGATGTCAACCATGGACACATTCCAGTCTGGGCTTTCCATTTCACTTTTCACTTTTTGTAGCAAGCTCATTGAATCTGATGAAGACGCATCATTAGATCATTTCCCCTTTAAGTCAGAGGTTGGAATACAAACATGCGCTTTGAAGATGTAAGAAATGATTGAATAACAAACATAAGTATCTTTCAATAATTTAATAAACTCGTGCAGAGATCACACTTTTGGACTTTTGACAATTGCAATCATAATGTAATCAGCAGCAAAATCATAATCATAATTCTCATAAAAACAGGTGAAGAATGGGAAATGTGTAAAATGTCAGACATGGTAAAGTCACGTTTATCATGCAATTGAGTTTGAAGAAAGGAAACAGGCTTAAAAATGCCAAGATAATGCTGAGTTTGGGACAATCCATCAAGCAACAGAAGCAGTAGTTTCAACAGCTATCCTGGAATTTCTCACAAGGCAACCAACAGAAACCACATGCATGTGTATATATATATATATTGAAACACCAGTGCATAGGACCCAGTATTAACACATTGTAAACGTGTACATTGAAGAATAAATGAAAGATGCATCCATTTTAACCACAGTGTTTCTTGGAAATATAATACTGTCATGGCATTCATCAAATATTTAGTGCACATGTGTGTAGAGCTGATAGTACATCATTTTTATATTAGCAAATATGCTTCTGCATTTACTGCTGAATTTAATCATTATTACTCTTTTCTAATCATTGTCTTTTTTTCTTTTTTTTTCTTTTATTACCATTGTGAAGACCATAACCCTTTTCAATTGCACTGAAGAACATGATGGCCATGGAATTTACTGTCAGTTCATGTTATAAAAACCATATCTTCTTTTGCTTTTAAAGAATTTAACAGTCTCATTAATGGCATTGTGTAATGAAAAGTTATGGCTGATGTTTCAGTTCAAAATATATTTGTGCTAAAAGCTACAGGAAAGAAAGAGGAACTCCATCCTGTCTTTCCTTTCAATCTTTTCCTTCTGTGAGCAGTTGTAATGTGCCATCAGGTGTGTATATCGCCATCCATGCTCTCTAAAAACACCAGGTCTGGATTACAAGCACAGTCCAGATATTAGCACAGTTTTCCCGCAGCGCAGCATCTTGGTGCCCTTTCGCAAAACCAGGCATGTATCACATCATGTCTAAAGGGCCACATGTCATCCGGTTACAATGTATGCAAGCAACAGCTGGGGATTTTTTTCTTTTCTTCCCAAAGTATTACTTGAAGAACCGGTTATTCCAGGTGCATTCTTGTCAACACACTACCCAAAGGGTCAACATCGATTTTCGTTTTAGTTCTTTTTTTTTAGCTCACGATACATTTTCGCCTAAATGATGTGCTACATATCGCAAGGCTGTTTTCTTATGTGGCAACTCCTGCCTTGGATACACTAACGCTGACACAGTTAAGCTAACACACACACACAAAGGCTTCAGGTTTTCAGGCTGTCAAGCACTCAAGCAGCTTCAGCCTATCACAGTCAAATAATATTTCACGCAAGAATCCTGAAGACTGGCTTCCATGTTTGGCCCACAGATTACAGCATAGCAACAGAGGCCGGGAAAGCTCAGAGGGTAGAGCACCCAAGCGAAAAGCCAGGCGTAATACTGACATGGGTTCAAGTCCCTGGTGCGGCAAGGGATTTTTCTCTCAGTCACCTTCCAGTGCAAACTCTTTTAGGGTGTCTGTACAGCCCACCTGTGTGCAGTCGCATGCATCAAGATCTGTGTGCACGTTAAAAATCCCAAACACTGGCAGCCATACCACTGTTTTGGACACATGAAAATACCACACTGACTGGCAGGAATAGGTAGTCCTGCTCCTGCAGCTGCTGAGCCTTACCCAGGTAAGACAACCCAAATTTTCTGCAAAGTACAAAGAAGTACTAAAAAACAAAAAAACAAAAAAAAGAGGTAAGGACTGGTTGATTCTACACAATACCTTCAAAATAAGTTACAGAACTTGTTTACTGATGATGAGAAATATTGGCTGCAATCAAACGAGGCAAGTTACACTTATTTGAATGCTGCAATTAGTCTCAGATCACTGTACATTCCACCAGTCAGCACAGTACCACACGGTGGTCAGAATGAAAACTTGTGAGGATCACAGGAGGTGGGGCTTAGAGCTCTCTCTTTTACACACTACTGTGCCATGCATCCTTCCATTGGGAAGGGTTCAGAAACGACAGGACTAGAGATTTATGGTCTGGAGATGGTTTTGTACATCCGTATATAAATACACAAAAGGACAAGTATACTTTACTTACAAAAAGTCATCGGTGTACAGGGATAGTTCTGTGCTTAAAATATATTTATATGTATATATCACTGTATGTCATAAAACTAATGGTGTCCATGATGCACTCAAAGCACACTCATGTGCACTGAGTAAATTCCGTTTCCAACAACAAAAACTACAGGTAAACTGGGGTGCTTAAAGATGCAGTCACTTGTGCATCTGACATAAAGCTGCTTTCACAAGGATCAAAAACAACAACAGCTTCACAAAATGTACATAATTACAAAGGGGAGGGTTGGAGATGGAATTGTTTTCCTATTTTCCTTTTAGCTCATGGGGTTGCAGCTAGTCTGTGGTCTACATTTGTAACTTTGGCTTTCTTTGTTGTTGGTGTCAAAACTTTGAACGGTGGACTGCAGGCAATTAATGGTCCCTGCTATACATTATGTCCTGCATGCTATGCTGGCTAAGCTGCAACAACTTCCTCTTTGTCGATGGTGTTGAAAGGATTGCATGGTGGGACGAGGGTTACCATGCGGGACATCTCTGCTTCTCGTTTACGTCCAGAGTCTTCAGGCAATGGGAGAGACCTGCAGAAATATATACACACATACACACACGCACACACACACACACACACACACACACACACACACACACACACACACACACACACACACGCATGCATGCACACATGCATGCACACATATACACACATATACACATCAAATACATAGATATGAATGATGATCAGGACCACTCATACAGAAATAAAAATATAAGATTGTTTTAGTAAACAAATGGACCAATACCCTCCAGAACATCAACAAATACTTAAAAACTTGACTGGCTAACAATAACCCTAAGTCACAAATGAGTGTCATATGCATGCATGTTCTACAATGAATATGGAACAGTTTTTAAACCTCTGTAGTCTATCTAACATAAAAAACAAAACAAAACTCCCCTGATGCCTTTAAATGCTGAGTTGAGGGCTGGGTGAGCCCATGCCTTCAGTAACTAGCCTCCCCTCCCTCCACCCCCCTCACCTTCACCTCCCACTCTCCTGCGCACCACCCCTCCACAAGCAGCCCCCACCCCTGTACAAAATGATGGCACAGTACACAGTCAACCTTTTACCCTCTCCAATGAACAAAGCAGTATGGTAGTCTTGTTGTGTTCTTTCTACTGTTACGTGACAGTCATTTGCACATGCACTATGATCAGTAGACGAATAGATATGTGTCACTTTAGACCTACAATTGTATTCTACTTACTGATAATAACAAGGCTACACTGAGAGGACACTGACAGAAGGAAGGAAGCTGCTTGCTTGGAAGGTGGAAAGCCATGTGACTCCTCCTGGGGAACGTTTACTCTAGTCTCCAAGCCTTTACCAAATAAGGATATAAATTTTTTGGTGCTGGACTGGGAAGGGGCCATTAACCATAGGCACTCTCCATAATTACTTTTAATACTCATAAACTCTTAAACATTACAAGGCCAAAACTTGAAAACTCACCTGTGGATCAGCGATGTGGTGGGCTGCGTGGATGGTCCCGGGGCTGGTCGGGTGTTGGCAGGAGCATACTGACCTTGCCACAGGGTGCAGCCTTTGTATCCAGGGATGTTCGGACGACTGGAATAATTAAAACACAGGTCTGTCAGCCCTTGTTTAGACTGTTTTGGTTTGGTTTGGTTTGGTTGACTGGAATAATTAAAACACAGGTCTGTCAGCCCTTGTTTAGACTGTTTTGGTTTGGTTTGGTTTGGTTTGGTTTGCAAAGGGTTCTCTGTTTCATATATTTCATCAGCCAGCATTTTGCACAGCTGGAGTCCTCCTGGATTCAGTCCTGGCTCAGCGTTGTTCTAGTCTATTTGGAAGACTAGACTAAGAGTGTTTCGTCCCTTCAGTCAGGGAACATTTTTTGTCACTTCTGTGCTAGTCTTAACACACATGTACAAGTTTCCTGAGCAGCTAAAAATTGGGAAAAAGTAGGGCAAGGTTCCCTCATCTTTACTGGCAAAATTCACAAATATTACAAATTACCTCAAGATTTATCACCGTAATATAGCCATACTGGCTGACTGGGCATAAAACACCAAGTTACTTACTTACTTACCTCATGATTTAAAAAAAAAAGCACTAAAATGTCACATACACTTGCAGGACTTGGCAGCAAAATGGAGACAAAGATACTTGGACAATTGGGAAGTAACTAGTGATAAACATTGCAAGGGTCTAATCTTGCCGATGCAGTGGGTTTGTGAGAAGAAAAAAAATCACATAATGCTGATTCAGACAGTTCTAACTTCTACCATACTCTTACTGCTCATGGCCTATTTTAAGTTGTAAATGAGTTAAAATACACCCCCAAGTTACAACAGCCTTTGACGTACATTAAAAGCAATGTAAATCCTTCCATCTCCATGAACTATCTTAAAACAGTCATGCACTATATATCTTACTTGGGTGTTAAAGCACTGTTTTCAAACATGTACAAAATTAAAGCTCACTGACTGCATTTTTTGTGTGCATCAATACAGTCTCGGAATGCTCAAACTGACACCACATCCTGCTTTTGTCATTTACAACCGGTTACATATAGTCATGAACAGGTAAGACTGGCTCCCAAGAGGTAACATTTATAATTTTCCAAGTGTCCTGTGTGGACAGAGTAAGATCCAAAACAGCAGCTTACTGTGCTGTTTCACTGGGGCGAGGAATCGGCACCCGTTTAACTGTGAATGGGTTGAATGGTTCCTGGGCATTGTCCACCTCTTCAAGGTTTTCAGCTCCTATGCTGCCACTGTGGAGTAAACATCCTTCAATGTTAACAATGCTACACACACAAACTGCATTTATGTGTACACACATGCACGCATGCACACACACATGCATGCGCGTGTGTGCGCGCATTCATGTGCACATATGCATCCACACATGTGTGTGTGCCTGCAAATGCACAAGCACACAAGCATGATCACACACGCAGACATACATGTATGCATGCACACACACACACACACACACACACACACACACTCTCTCTCTCTCTCTCTCTCTCTCTCTCTCTCTCTCTCTCTCTCTCTCTCTCTCTCACGCACACACACACACACTCTCTCTCTCTCTCTCTCTCTCTCTCTCTCTCTCTCTCTCTCTCTCTCTCTCTCATGCACACACACACACACACACACACACACACACACACACACACACACACACACACACACACACACACACACACACAGACTCACTCACTCACTCACTCACACACACACACTCACACACACACACACACATGTGAACCACTAGCACCAAGGCCGACTAAATGCACTTCCCATCTCTTCAAAGTCAGCAACAACAACCCACAGAAGCAGTCCATGCATGCCCTATTAGAGCTCAAACACACCTCCCATTACTTATCTATTGATTCATGTCTGAAGCTGTAACAGTGTAAGACTGAGAATGACAAAACTCAAATATTCCCAAAACCTGGGACTGACATTGCAAAAATATCAGCCGCAGACCAAAGCACTTGCCTTGATATTATGTTGGTTAAGTGTTGCTTTACGTCTACAGAAACTGTAGGTTTATCAGGGGTGGGGTTGATATGCTGGCTGGCCCAAGCCTTACAAGCCTTTGCTTTGGTTGTAGGCTTTTTCATTAAAGTTCAGGGCAAAAAGGTATGCATGTCTGTTGAACTTAAAGTAAAAGTCCAAGGTTTTTAAGTATGCAAAACGACCACCGAAATGACTGTCAAATGAGTCACTAGTTTCAGATTTAATGAAAAAAAAACAAATGAAAAAAAGGGATTTTTAATCAATTTTATTTTCTGTAGGCTAGCCACGACTACAATCTCGGGTTCTCCATCAGTCATGTGACTTTTCCTGGAGGTGACATCAGTCTGGGGAGTCAGTGTGTTTGCCATCTTAGATTCTTCAGTAAACTGTGTATGCGTGCGGTCGACAAAAAAGTTAACTATGACAGCCTACTGTGTTGCTGCAAACTGTAACAATTCGCAGACGACCCCAGGTATAACCATGCATGAGCTCCTGCGCAATTGATCCGCAGTGAGGTGAAAGTGGATTAAATTTACACAATTCAAATGAGCTGACTTTCTTGCTGCACCGCATCACACCCATTTGTGTAGCGAGCACTTCAGTGAGTGCGATTTCGCAAACCCCATGGAATACCAGTACTCTTTCAAAATCCTGCCTCGCAGGCTCAACCGATATGGCTGTATCCTTGTGGGTCTCTTGGGCAAAGTATCAGTTTTGTCTTTGGAGCCCATTTTGCAGCGACTCCCCAGAGTGACGTAGTAGGCATATGGTCACGTGATTTGGGCATCATGATGACGCTTTCGGTACGACAGAAAATGCATTTTTTTGGTGCATTTATAACCCTCAGATCACAGTTTCACCTAATCATCGTTCTCAGTGAGCTTTAATGGAAATTGTGTCAAAAATCACCCCTAACCTTGGACTTGTCCTTTAAGCACTTTATGTTCAGATACTAGTAGTAGGGTTATATCCCTTGCAGGAGTACTTGCCCTTGAACTTTGTAATCTACTATGAGGCTCTTCAGCCCGCCATGGTTTGTAGATTGCCACACTGTTATTTTCAGTAAGGTTAGATCAGAATGATCCTGGTCTTATTTTGTGGTGTCAGAAATGTAAATTTTTTACATGCTGTCAGTTATGCATGACTGACCTATCTTCCCTTACTTCAGAACAAACATAACTTTTCCTTACCCATACAGGGGTATCTGCTGTACTCTTGGGCAGGGGCTTGAGCTGCAAACAACAGTGCTTCAGTATGAGCAATGGACAGCAATGAACAGTGATTCAATATGCACTAGCAAGCAACCCACAATGATTCAACATGAACAACTGCAACCAAAAGTGATTCAATATGAACAATGAACAGCAACCAGTAGTGAATCAGTATGAACAAAGCACCGTTTAACTGTTAAATTGTCTAACACTTATGCATAATGAACAATAAACTGCAACCAAAAATGATTCAATATGAACAATGAACAGCAACCAGTAGTGGATCAGTATGAACAAAGCACTGTTTAATTGTTAAATTGTCTAACAGTTATGCACAATGAACAATCAACTGCAACCAAAAATGATTCAATATGAACAATGAACAGCAACCAGTAGTGGATCAACATGGACAATGCTCTACCCAACTGCTGAAATGTCTAACACTACAATGGTTCAATATGAAAAATATCACTAAAAGTGATTCAATACAAACAGTGTATCTGTCTAGCTGATGAACTGTTTAACAGCAATAGTGGTTAACATGAACCAAAAGTAAGTCAATATGAACATATGAGATACAACTGAATCTGCATAAGAACAATGAACTGCAGCAAACAGTGACTCAGTATAAACAATGAACTGTAATCAGGAGTGATTCAGAAAACAAAAATGAACTGCAACAAAGAGTGATGCAATGTAACAAAGGAGATGCAACCAACAGACTGATAAGTACAACCAGTAGCCAATGATTAACAACAAACTGAGCTGTACCTAATAATCATAAATTATAACCACCAACAATGAACACCAACAGCATTGATTCAGTATCAGCAAATGAACTGCAATATTTAGTGATTTAATGTGAACAATAAAACTGACACTTGTTGTGACTTGCTATGAACAATATTCAGTCAGTATGAGTAATGCATCTGAACCCATAGTTTTCCCGTGTGAACAACGAAAACCAACAGTTTTCCAGTGTGAACAATGAATTCCCAGGCATCATGACTGTGTAAAAGTGTAAACAGTAATGACTCAGTCTGAATAACAAATTGCATCCAACAGTCATTCAGTGTGACAGTGAACTGCAACCAGTGCTGACTGTGATTCAATAGCTATCAGCTATTAAACTAGACCAGTTGTAAACAATTCAGTAAAGTGGTTTCTGTAAGCACTGTAGAGAGTGATAATTAATCAATAGAGAGTGATAATTAATCAATCTGTCACAAAAGTAATATTGGCAGACTACTGCAGCAAGTGATAATTAATCAGTCTGTCACAAAAGTAATATCAGCAGACTACTGCAGAGAGTGATAATTAATCAATCTGTCACAAAAGTAATATCGGCAGATTACTGCACCGAGTGATAATTATTTAACCTGTCACAAAAGTAATATCAGACTACTGCAGAGAGTGATAATTAATCAATCTGTCACAAAAGTAATATCAGCAGACTACTGCAAAGAGTGATAAATAATCAGTCTGTCACAAAAGTAATACTGGCAGATTACTGCACTGAGTGATAATTATTTAACCTGTCACAAAAGTAATACCAGACTACTGCAGAGAGTGATCATTAATCAATCTGTCACAAAAGTAATATTGGCAAACTAATGCAGAGTGATAATTAATCAATCTGTCACAAAAATAATAATGGTAGACTGATAGGTGTCACTCACAAGTTGATGGGCTGGGTCTTGTAATAGCCACGCCTCCTCTGGAACCAATCCCAAGCACGCCCAGTTGCCTGGAACCAAGGGGAGAAAATAATGAATTATTATAACTCCTTAGTAAGAATGAAACCAGAGATAAGATTAATAATTGGTTTTCAATGCCAAGTCAGCCATGACAATTATATCAAGGCAATTGAACAAATCATAAGGATTATCAAATCTTGATCACAATAATAATTAGGGGATCTAACAAGCGTGTTCCTCACAAATATTTTGTGTGCACAAATTTAAATCTGGTTTCCATCAGCATAGAACATTCACTGTAGCATTTCCCAGCTGAACACCCTGGGGATCACCCGGGATATGCAGTTGTTCATTGACAACAGGGTCAGAGAATTGTGTGTGTTACTGTTTTTTGTTACCCCACCACATGGGCAGTCATACAGCATCTTCAGAGGAGTTATCTCCATTTTTTGTGTGGTGGATGTTCTTCTTCATTGTTGCTTAACGTCCATGGAAGCGAGATGGCTTATTAGGGACAGGGACAGAGTGGGAAGGGGACGAGAGAGTGAAGGCTCAACCGCAGAAACCACCTGAAAAAGACTGGAGAGACCATGGACCGCCGCCAGAACAATGGAAGTGTTAAGGCAGTGTCCCCTCACCATTGCCCAGCAACTCATGCACTGCGCAATTGCTGATTCAACTGCTGTGCTTGGACAGTCACAAAGACAATGTCCATTGCACTGCTGTTGACGAACGACTTGGACAACTCGAAGCAATAGAGGTCCAACTTGCTCAGCCCAGCTCCACCTCCCTACTCATGATCTCTTCTGGGCTAACTTGAGGGTCCAGCTCCACTTCCCTCCTCTAAGATCTCTTGATCTTTTGATCTCGCCTGGAACCCTCCTGGATGTTGCTATGCAAGGAGCTTATAAAGTCTGAGGATAGTCCCCCACATAACTATGCAGTGCATAACAACATTTTAATGTCTGTTTTTGCTGTTCTTGCTGATGTTAGTGTGTTGTGACACAGCCCAAACCAAGATGGGAGCATTAAATATGAGTCACCACTGTAGTTTTCTGTAATTTCTGAGACAAGCCAACAGGACAAACCTGCCATTCCTGTGCAGCAGGGTCGTATTTTTTGTTGGACCAGCGGTGTGAGATCATGTCAGGCTTATCTTCAGCTGTGCTGGCTGGTGCCCACGTCTTTGGAGGCAGCATTGTGTCCCATGGTACTTCACCATATGCCCTGTGGGAGGACATCAAACAAAAAGCATGAAGAAAGCCTCTCCAGAAGGTTTAAAGTGGAACTGAAGCTGTATCACCAACCCTATTATTTTCAAGCCAGCTGGCATCTTCTCTTCAGTTCCCCTTTAATGTTTGCAAAGACTGACATCACCTGCTGTCTCATGATACAGTGTCTCTCGTGTGTCCCTTTAATGTTTGCAAACACTGACATCAACCACTGTCTCATAACACAGTGTCTCTCATGTTGCAAAGACTGACATCAACCACTATCTCATGATACAGTGTCGCTCATGTTTCCTTTTAATGTCTGCAAAGACTGACATCAACTGCTGTCTCATGACACTGTGTCTCTCAGTCTCTCTCATATTCTCTCTCTGACTGTCCCTTGCTCTTTATCTCTCACAATGTGTGGGCATGTGGGCATGCTACACACACACACACACACACACACACACACACACACACACACACACACCTGCAATAATATTGGTATCCTAATCTTTTTTTAAACAATTAAAGAAAATATCAAATCACAGGTTAATCTTGCGTGCAGGCTTTTTAACTATCTTGTGGTGGTCTGTAAAAAGGCATTCACTCTTAAACTTTTGGATATTTTTAGTTTTGTTTTGTCTTTGTTTTTTCGTTGCTTTGTTGTTGTTTTGAAACTCTGGCAGTCAACTTTGTTTCAGACTTTCTGTTTAAAGTGAAGAGGTTAGACAGTTAGGAAACAGATTCTACAGTTTGTCAAATGCACAGCGTCAACTCAGGATGGTTAAAGCTAAAAAAAAAATTGGCTGACATTGACAATGATTGCAAGTATAGAAAGTAAACAAGAGTGTCCTTACCTTTGTGCCGAGGAGCTGTACATGTATTTCAGAGCTAAGTGGTCACGTGATGACTTGCTTTCTTCAGAAGGAGACTTGGGTACGTACATTGACTGCAGGGCAAACAGATATCATGATAATATTAACAATATTTGAGTGTCAGTTTGTATTTAACAGGCTTTTACAATGGCCAACATGATCATGTACCACCTTTTCCTCAAGCTCTTGATTGGTTACTAGTCCAAGCGAAAATAAACTACAATCTATCGACTATCTGTCACAACTTCTTCTCTGACTCATCTCCTGCCTACCTCTCTGACCTTCTCACTGTGTACACCCTTTCCACACAGCTTCATTCTTCAGCAGACACATGGATACTTCGTAACCCCAATGTCAAAACTAAAATCTTTGACCAATGCTCTTTCTCTTACTGTACTCCAAAGCAATGGAATCGTCTCCCTTCTGACTTCTGTCACATTCAATCTTCTCAAGCCTTCAAAACTGCACTCAAACCTCAGCTAAATAAACAATACCATAACATATAATTTCAAAATTCTGTCTTTTTACTTTTCCCTTCTGACATCCATCAATTTTCTTTTCTTTTTTTCTCTTTTCTCTCTAGCTATGTTTAGCAAGTACCAAAGTACAAAATGCAGTATATTTTATTATCAACATACATGCTTTTTTTTTTAATGAACATATCACATTGAAAATCAATCTTCTTCAGGCTTTCTGTGTATAGTAAGTGCATCTGAAATTATACTCACCACCATAACTATTACTATTATCATCATTTTAACAAAAATGACAATGAAGCAAGTGGTGATTCACAGACCTTTGACCGTATCATTTCTGGTGTTGGCTTTCTAGGATCACAGTCACTGGTCCAACCTGTTGACACAATTGCAAAGCAACTGCTCTCAAACTGTGAAAAGCTAGCATACAGTCTTGTGCTGGAACAGTTCCAGATTTGTTGAACTGATCACAATATGGCAGGGCCTTTTAAGACAAAGTGATTGAGACCATAAAAACTATTTTTTCACACCATATAACTGGACCTACAAAGAACTAAAATACAAAAACTACATTAGGTACACCTTCATAACCTTGTCTTAAGCTGAAGTTCAGTTTAAACTTACAAAGGATTCAGTTATAAAAAAATTAGTCCAATGTATTTAATCTATAAATCTATAATATATATATACAAAACTTAAAAATAAAAGAATCTTGAGAAAGCCACAGCATCTTGGCAAATCTGTGTCACAAGTTAAAATTAACGGAAATAAAAACAGATTCTGTCATTTCCCAGGACTATCTACAGGAATGTCCCAGGGGTGACCTATGAGTAATAAAAAAGATTTAAAAAAAGTTTTATTGTTGCTAGCATGCATCCAGGCATAACAAGCGACCCTTGGATATGACCTGGTGCCTGCATGACCTAGTTTTGCAATATGCTGAGCTACAAATCAGGCCTTGTAAGTTGTATTAAAGATCTGATAAAACAACAACAAACAAAAACAACACACACACACACACACACACACACACACACACACACACACACACACACACACACACACAACCAAAAAACAACAACTGCTCTTTGTTTTTCATGTTTGCATCTATCCTAGACCCTTGGCAGTTTTACTGAATGAATGCAGGTGCAAGGTGTTTATTTTTACACTAAAAAAAGAAGTTTAAATGATTATGACCATAAGACAAATATAATGAAGGAAATCATTCATCTTGTGTGTCACATCTGAATACAGGCAGAAAATGAAAAACCTTGGTTTAGATTTTGAATTAAACAAATTATACTTCACAGTGCATAGTACTTTAGTAGTGAAAAAAATAAAAAAAATAAAAAAAATATATATATCAGGATGCATAAGAAAAAGAAATACCAACTACTTAGACAAAATTCTAATGCAGTGTAATTTTTTTATGCCAATCAGCTTTAATATCCACAGACCTGTGGATGTGGTACTATTATACTGAACTCTGCAGATGATGTTTTGCTCTGTTTATTCAAAGAACTGGTCACTGATGACTGAGCCAAACACCTTGAAACTAAAGAGAAAAGAAGGTAACCATATTGGCAATACTGCCTGAACTCAGATTTAAGACAACAGCCTATCTATCCTGGGTCATTTAGTGCCTTGACCATCATTTACACACACTACTCAGCTCAGTTGGTACAGTGCCAGACCAAAAAGCCAGGTGCAATACTGACACAGATCTGATTCCCTGGTGTCCTTGGGACTTTTCTCCCAGAGTCACTATCAGTACAGACTCCCTTATGGTATTCATACAGCCCCTGTGTACAATCACACACATGTATGTGCACATTAAAAATCGCAAACACGGGCACCCATACTACTGTTTGGACACATGAAAATACAGCACACACTGGTAGAATATATATATACTAGAAATGGGTAGTTTTAATCTTTTGGTTACTGTAGTCTTACCCAGATAAGGCAAACAAAACTTCCTAGAAGGGATTAATGAAGTATTACAACAACGACAACAACAATCACAATACCTCCGAGTTGTGACCTAATCCAAATATCTGAAGTTTTGCGGCTGTTCCATGCTGTTGGTCCACCAGGCACAAAAGCATTTTCTCTCTTCAGCTCAGGAGGTGCTGCTGGTTCACTGGCTCGTATAGAGTTCTGGGTTTTAGGAGCAGCAGACTGGGGAGTTCGGTTCAGCTGAACCAGTGAGCGAATCCTGTCATGGCCAGTGTTTCGATCAACATCACCGCCTGCACTGACAAAGCCTGACACTGGGTCGATGATGTTGTCATAGCTTCGGTATGGTGCGTTTGCATGGTGGTCCCCATCGTCGTTCCATTTCTGGGTGGGAAAGGTCAAGACATCATAAAAACATGCGAAATAAATTCAGTCAATGAATAAGATTACATTCCTGTATCTAATATATATATCACAGATGCTGTGCATTTCAGCTCCAATGTTTCTCAAAGTGAAGGAATGTAACATGTATTGTGGAAGCAACCCCCCCCCCCCCCCACCCCAAACAGATTTTTTTCAGTCCATCTCATCTAGGACTTAGAATAAATCTGAAGAGTTTGTTTAGCAGTGGATCTGAGCAGAGTTCTGCATTCAATAAAAACAAAACAACAACAAAGCACACTCTCTACAGTATCAAATGTACCAGGGCATGAGATGCAGACTCTGGTACATGATGCTGATTATACTGTCATTTATATAATTTTGTTTGTCTTCCCCCAACTGTCTCCATGGTTGTGTTGGGTCCCAGCAAAACACACACACACACACACACACACACACACACACACACACACACACACACACACACACAGTGCAATGTAGAAGGATATCAACTGCAATGTCAAGCGCCTTCCTTCGGCAAAGTTAATTCACAATTGAATAATGTCAGTATGATAGAATTGCTGGTGAAGTTGAAGTGAGAATAAATGTGAAAATAAATGTCTCGACCGACTACGCATTATTACAAAAGATTGTACAGCTATAGGTATTTAAATTGCTACCACGTACGTATGCACGAAAAGGACAGTGAGAAAGGCAGAAAATAGAAGAAAGTGGAATGAGGAAGAAAAGCACATAAAAAGTACCTTGAAAGCAGGATCCCGAAGGTCTGTCTGGAAAGAATCAACATCGTGTCTCCCTTTCAAAGAGGGAAACTTCATGTGACGGATCCTGCGCTTCTCTTCAATCTGTGCAACTGAGTGTCCGCCTGCATTGGCATCGGTCATCAAATAGGTTCTGAAATGCGGACGCGTTTTCTCCACGGAATCCGCAAGAACTGTCTTGTTTGAAACTACCTCAGACATTTTCCTGCAGATAGATGCTTCAAAAAAACTTTAGAAAAACAAAGTAAAGAGTATGTGTGTCACATCCCAGGTGCGCGCAACCATGTTTCCGAGGAAGTGTACATTATCGTGTTGCCAGTAGCAATTTCCGGAACATGCCATATAAGGAAGTTTACGGATCCTCTGAACCAGAAAAACCTATTAAAACTGTTCAAAACTATTTTATTACTATTCTTTTTAAGATAAATTGTTGGTGAACTTTCTTATAGACATATATGATTACATTTTTTAAACATTTACAAAATGTTTAGAGGGGATATCACTCTGTTTAGTTTCCTGTGTGACGTTTGACATGATGGCGGTCTCCAAGCGGCATCCAAACCAATCCGATGCAAGCGTAAAGCGCAACCAAAGTAAAACTCGCTTCACGAAAAAGAATGACGCAAAAGCTGGAAAAGAAGTTGAAGGTGGAAAATTCTGGACGATTCCCAGAACAATATTCATCGTTTGTCTTGGTGAGTTACTTGATTATCAGTTAGTTTCTTCGTCTTGTTTTGGTTTCACTGAAAGAAACCCGAGTCGTCTTCGGTTTGATCGATTTACCTTCGGCCAGCTGTTACTATGCATGTTTCACGCCCAGGTTCAGTTGTAGTACCATGAACGTTGCAGCAGTGAAGATAGATATATTTCTTCTCGCATATAATCCTCCATAATGATAATAAAAATTTAAAAAAAGGAATGCCAATCTGACACTGACACAATCATGACAGTGACAGTCGTAGAACGTCTGTCATGCCTTGCAGAGTGCCACGTATTGCGTGGCGAGTTGAAGCGCTTCGTGGCAGATTATACAAGTACTCATGTGCATTACACCCAGCTAGACTTGCAGCTTCTGTCCCCTGTTCCTAACTAGTAGTAGTATACCAGCTAAGTAATAAAGCAGTATACTTCGTCTTCGTATAGTGTTCAACTCAAACAGCCTGAAGACGCTGACACTTTGGTTGAGTGTTGCTTTACGTCCACAAAAACCGTAGGCTTATTAGGGACAGGATCCCAGGACGGCCACCTCGACTTTCACACAGCTCCAAAGCTCTGTGCCAACACTTTCAATGCATGCTGGGTTATTTTGATTTTTCTATAATCCACTGAACTCTGGCAAGGACTGCAGAATTTTTAATGTCTGTACATGCAATCTTTTTGAACATGGGGGACCTCATTTTATACTATAGTCGTATCCAAAGGACTTTTGTAGAGTCTGCACAGAATTTGACTCCAGAGAAATCTCAGGGTGAGTGCAAAGCCTAGCAATATTAGCATGTAACAGTCACCCAAACATTTGATGATTTGGTGACCATGCTTAGTTGTAACTTTGGCTTTTGAATTGAAAGCAAGTGCTCTTGCTCTGTGCACTGACTCTCCTTTGACAATCACACTCACAGCCATAGGTGCAAATGCAGACACCGCTATTTACTCTGTCATTCTTTATGTGTGATAAAATAGATAAGACACAAAATGAATATATGTTTATTGATTTTTTATTTTTGTTTAATACAAATTCCTCATGCAATCAGTGTATTCACACTTGGCAATAAAGTTATATTGTATATTGTAATGTATGTGCTAGATAATAACAAAAACATTTATTTTGTAGGGAACAAAATATTGCAACACAGGCATGTTGACAAATGAACTGAAAATGAGTGGAGATGCCAGATGGAGAGACATCATTTTTTTCATTTTTTTGGTTCTGCTAGTATTTTTTTATTTTTTTATTTTTTTTATTGTGGTTGTGTAATCATGTATCCCTAAAATAGGTAATTTGATTTATATTTCAAAATATGTTTTTGTTGTTTTGTCAGGTTGGTTTGTACATAGTACTTAATTAGTTAATAACAAATTATGTGTTTTGGTTTTGCAGCAATTGGCATTTCTGTTGTCCATCGGTAAGTACACATTTAAATCATAACGCTAATTAAGTATTATTATTAATAGATATAAACTTAAACACAAACTAATCATTAATCTACTTGTTTTATGTCACTGATTTATAATTAATGACCCACATTTTTTATAAAAAAAAAAAATTATGAGTATACTTTACATTTACAACCTTATTACCAAACATGTAGTGACAGAACTGGAAATTCAGATTGTTTATTTTCTGTTTCAACAGGAATCATGTTGCCAGCATGTTTGAGAATGACCGCCACTTCTCACATCTGTCCAGTCTGGAGAGAGAATTGGCATTTAGAACAGAAATGGTAAATTATTTCACTGTTCCTTGAAATTTTATCAGTGATTTATGACAGCAATGAAATTTGGATAAACCAAAAATAACAACAGCAAACACTTAAATATATAAACAAAAGACAACATTTTTTTTTTTTTTTTTTTTTTAAATAACTGAAATATGTAAACTGGAATTTTTAAACTTATTAAAGTATATTTTATTTTATTTTATTTTTTGAGTCTTAATTTTATAATGAGATACCTTACATTAACTTGATTTCATAAATTAATGTCATCATTTTTAGTATACATGGTTAAGTACTGAGCAGGTGTTTGTTTGTTTGTTATGCTTTTTTTCTGTTTATATTTTTTGAAAGGTTTTCTTCAGCTGATACTAAAACTTTATGTCTTTCAGGGGCTTTATTACTCATACTTCAAAACAATCATCACAGCAGAGACTGCTTTTGATGGGCTGTACACCATAATGTATGACAACATCACAGAATATCCCTCCACCATCAACACGCTCAAGCGCTTCAATTTGTACCCAGAGGTGGGCCTTACTTTCTGTGGAGTAAAACAGGGTGACGGTGGCCAGCGGAGTAAGCTAGCAGGGTTAATTGATTAATATGTTGTAGATAATTCTTATAATTACTTTTACTGGATGTAACTTTTAAGAATGAGTCCTTGGGAAGTGGTAATTTTATGTGATATGCACAGCTTGATGCTAGTGGGATTTTTCATGTTTTTATCAATGAATGACGTTTTACCAGGATGTTTATTTGCTGTTGTTGTAATTTAATGTTTTATGATTGGAGTGACTGAATGTGTGATGAGTGTACTTGGCATCACAAAACATTCCTCGTGCAATTGTATTGACACTTGGCAATAAAGTGATATTGTATAGTATTGTATTGTTTTGTTTTCCTTCACCCTTCCCTGCAGACACAGCTGTAGAGTGGAGAGTTTTGTAAAGCCGCCTGATTCACACTTCAGAGTATTGTAGGTTGTAGCTTCTGTCATTGTTGTCGTTCTACCCAGAGTGTAGAGTTTTACGCAATGTTTTTATGCTGCCCTTATGTGGAGTACATACTGTTTTACATTTTGTTTCACCCTTATAATTGCCATGGCCGACTGGGCATTAAAATTAAATTATCTATCTGTCCATTGTGCTAAAGTGCACAGTGCAGTTTCGTTCAGTGCTTTTTGGTGCGCACACAGCCCAAATGTGTGTGGTTTCCAGGTTGGCCTAGGGTTGGCATTCCGTGTATTTGATCAACTCAGCACAGCCATGAAGTGGAACACCAAAGTCTGCTATACAGTCAACCGTGGTGAGGGCTATGAGCCGGTGCAGAGCTGTGAAGGTGAGCACAAAGTTAGGGAGTTGTTTTGCTTTTCTTCTTATTGAATTGTCTCCTTGATCTCTCTCTGTCTCTGTCTCTCTGTCTGTCTGTCTGTTTCTCCCTCTCTCTTTCTCGCTCTCTCTCTTGTGTATGGGTCAGTGGCCTTCACAATAAACCATGTGTCAGTGTCTCGCTCTCTCTCTCTGTCTCTCTCTCTCTCTCTCTCTTTCTGTTTCTCTCTCTGTCTATCTATCTGTCTGTCTGTTTCTCTCTCTTTCTCTCTCTCTTGTGTATGGGTCGGTGGCCTTCACAATAAACCATGTGTCAGTGTCTGTCTCTCTCTGTCTCTCTCTCTGTCTCTTTCTCTGTCTCTCTCTGTCTATCTATCTGTCTGTTTCTCTCTCTTGCTCTCTCTCTTGTGTATGGGTCGGTGGCCTTCACAATAAACCATGTGTCAGTCTCTCTCTCTCTCTGTCTCTCTGTCTCTCTCTCTCCACACACACATGCATGCACACACATGTGCACTCATTAATGCACATGCATGTGTGCGCACACACACACACACACACACACACACACACACACACACACACACACACACACACACTTTCTCTCTCAGCAAAAACAAGACAGATGATTTGGTAACAGAAGTATAAACACTATTATAGTATCTAATCTATGTGATGGATAAACACACTCACACCAACACATTCATGCTTACACACACTGATTTAATGATGAAGATACATTCGTTAGTTATTTTTTTGCAGGTATAGGTGAACCAGCCTATTTCTATGTGGAGAGTGTCTTTCTGTTGAATGGGATCATGATGGGTATCTTCTTTCTCTTTGGAACTTTCCTCAGGTAACTCCTCTTGTTCCTGTGAATTACTGTACTTTATGTAATCTGGTGTGTGGTTTTTGGAAATCTGTTGGACTGGATCCCTCTGTACTGATTTGTATCAAGATGAATTATTCATCTCAGTTCACTCCAGCTTATATTTGACCTAAATAAAAAGTAATGTTTTCTTTCGATCATTATGTTGACTTCTCCCTTCTTGATTAAGAGAAACAGTAATTGAGTTTACAGAGTTATTTGTAAATAAAGCACAAACACATGCATGCACAATTACATGCCCAGACACTCGCGCGTGCATGTATGCATGCACACACGCATGCACACACACCCACCCCCGCACACACACAAATGCACACACACACACACACACACACATCACACATACGCAATCATAACACTATGAAAAGAATGTGTTATAAAATAATGCAGGCAAAGTCATGCACACAAAATGAATTATGTCTGACTCTACTTAGTATGTCATTTGACATCCTATTAATTAATAGAAGGGAACCGGCCTTTAGAGTACCATCTGTATGTGTTTGAGAATGATTCTGGTCCCATCAGCAACATGTTCTGCTGTTGTTTTAGCTATGATAGTGTGGATGAAGGGCCCAGCCACAGCGCCTTTGTGCTGTAAGTCTTGTTTTGTCTGTGGCCTGACACATGTGAGGCCAAAGCATGCATTGAGTTCCTGTGCTTGCTGCACTGTCACTGTGTACAGCAGACTAAAAATTATCATGTGTGTGTGTGTGTGTGTGTGTGTGTGTGTGTGTGTGTGGTTGTGGGCATGATGTGCAAGGAATATGATTATATTTTATTCTGGGTTTTTTATGTCAACATTTTTGTAGATCTTGTAAAGCACGGTGTGCTCACCCTTGTTGGTGATGTAGACTTTTGTCTGTCAGTTGTGGAATTGACAATTGCCGTTCTGTCATGGTATGACCTTCATGGTTGACTGAGCATCAACTGTCATGTAACTAACTACTGCAGTCTTGTTGAGTAGTTGTGTGGGTTTCCCAGACAGACTGTAAATTAATGTAGTTGAGACAGTCCTACTCTCTCCTACATGTCTCTCTCTCTCTCTCTCTGCCCCCCCCCCCCCCCCAATTTCTCTCCCCCCCTCTCTGCACCTCCCCCCTCTGCCCACCTCTCTCACTTTCTGCCCCCCCCCCCCCCCCCTTCACTCTCTCCCTCTGTCCCCTAGCCCCCTTCTATATTATATATCAGCATGATATTGTGTTGAACATGCTGTATGAACAGAGTGAGTTGCTAACCCTCATAATGAATGCACTGAGTAGTAAATGGCTAATCTTCCTACATGCTTGAGGTTTGTGAATGTATAAATTTCTGTAAATATGGACTAGAGGATGAATGTGTGCATGTTGTTTTACAAATATGAAACTAACACATGACTTATTCTGTGAGTGTGTACTGATTATGATGCAGTTGATCATGGTTCATATTCATGCAGTTTTGGTCTGGAATGTGTGTGTGTCAAAAACTGTCATATATATCAAACAGATATTGTCTCCTCAAGAGCTGTTTTAATTTTTGATGATAAAAACTTGTGATCTAACAATATGATGAAGGTGGAAGATCAAAATGGCAGGGGAATCTGCAAAATTAACCTTTAAATTATAAAATATTGGAACATTTACTAAATAAATTTATATATATATAGAATGTTGGATTACACTGAAGGAACAAAATGGGTTTGGGGTACAGATATCTCTCTCTCAGATCTCTCTTTCTCTCTCTCTTGACCTATTTTATACACCCATAAAACTCCACCCAGTCCTTTTGACTGCTTGTGAGAGTGCCCCCCCCCCCCCCCCCCCTCTTTTTTTCCCTTCTCCCTCCCTCTCCCTTACTGTTCTTTATAAGATATGCATTGACTGCTTCTGTTTTCTTTTCCAGTACTAGTCACAATTATGAACTGATCAGATGTTCTGCTGCTTTATTTGCTGGTTGTATGCTTATAATATGCAACTGAATGGTGTATGGCATGTGTTCATCTGGCGCTGTGAACACGCTATGTTTGTGTGGAAATTCTCATGTATAACGTTTCACTCACTCACTCATGCCTATATATATATATATTTATAAATAATGCCTGTAATTTGATATCTACTCATCAGTAGCTTAGCAAGGACTAGTTGTTAGACAGGTTTTTGACTGAACCTAAACTACAATCCTTGTAAAATAAAGTTTTCAAGTTTGAGTTCTGTTTCTCTCTGCCTCAGTCTGTGTGTGTGTATAATGTTTCACTCACTCACTCATGCCTACATGTATATATATATTTATAAATAATGCCTGTAATTTGATATCTACTCATCAGTAGCTTAGCAAGGACTAGTTGTTAGACAGGTTTTTGACTGAACCTAAACTACAATCCTTGTAAAGTAAAGTTTTCGAGTTTGAGTTCTCTTTCTCTCTGCCTCTGCCTCAGTCTGTGTGTGTGTGTGTGTGTGTGTGTGTGTGTGTGTGTGTGTGTGTGTGTCTGTCTGTCTGTCTGTCTGTCTGTCTGTCTGTCTCTGTTTCTGTCTCTCTCTGACATTTTTGTACACATTTATTAATGGCCAATCACCTGGTGGATATCTCACATCCAGTAGTACTGTGGCACTAGTCTGAAATCTGTTATTTGCCCATTTACAGTGGCTGTCCATTTGGAGGGGTCATAACTGTTCTTGCCTTTTTCTTCAACCATGGAGAGGTAAGATTTAATATGATTGGTTACACTTGCTGTGTTGAGGGGAAGTGGTTGGGGGGGGGGGGGGGGGGGGGGGGGGGGGGGGTACCATTTGGTAATGCTATTATTTTAGCATTAACTTTATAAAAAATACAAAACTTTATATGAAGGTTGCCCATTGCAGCAGTTTTAGAGGTTTCATTTTAATTGCACAATTATGGATGGAATGTAGGGTCTGTCTTCCGCATAGTATACTTCGCCCTCATGTACCATGACTTTGTCTTCAGCATAGTATGCTTTGCCCTCATATACCATGACTTTGTCTTCAGCATAGTATCTTCGCCCTCACATACCATGACTTTGTCTTCCACATAGTATGCTTTGCCCTCACATACCATGACTTTGTCTTCAGCATAGTATGCTTCGCCCTCATATACCAGGGCCTTAAATTTGATCAGTTACCATTACGCGAAGTGTACTTGTGTTGAACTGTAGCAGGCTGCAGTGGACTTACTGTGATTGATCTCTAGACTCTACTGTTGCTCTGTAAGCTGGGTACAGTGGACCATACAATTGTTCTATTGTGTTGCACTATGCCCAAGTACAGTGGACTGGTTGTATTTTTGCTTGATCACTCTGCTTAAAGCCGTGCCTGGGTGCAGTGGACCATAACATTTCTCTTATGTTTCTCTGTACCCTGAGCACAGTGGATTAATTGTATTGTGCTTAATCTGACCAGAACTAACCGTATCTCTCCTCACTGTGTTTCTCTTCACTGGCTGTCCATTGATTCACGAATATAGTACAAAACTCACTTTTCTGCACTATGACTGCCTTAACTCAACTGCTCTTGTCTACTTGACTGAACTTCTGGAAGTTCACAAACCAACCTGCCAGCTATGCTCTTCTTCTGATACTTCCATTTTTTTCTGTCTTCTCTCTGTGCACACACACCACACACACACACACACACACACACACACACACACACACACACACACACTCACTCACCTCACACACTCACCTGGTCAGAGATCTTTTTTGTGTTGCACTGCTTGTCTGGAGCTGTCTTTCTTTTAAAGTTAAATTGCCAAACACACTCACACCTTTCAAATCAGCTTGAACTTTCACTTCTTCAAGCTATCATATTGACTTTGTGTGTGTCAGTGTGTGTGCGTATGTGTGTTTGTGTGTGTGTTTCTCTGTGTGTGTGTGTGTGTGTGTGTGTGTGTGTGTGTGTGTGTGTGTGTGTGTGTGTGTGTGTGTGTGTGTGTGTGTGTGTGCTCACACAAGATGGAGAGAGAGAGAGAGAGATATTGTGTTGACTGCTTTGGTTCTTTGCCTTGTAATCACCTTAGAAATCTCACTTCTTCTAGCTATCATATTGGTTGTGTGTGTGAGTGTGTGTGTGTGACTGCACTGTGTGTGTGTGTGTGTGTGTGTGTGTGTGTGTGTGTGTGTGTGTGTGTGTGTGTGTGTGTGTGTGACTGCACTGTGTGTGTGTGTGTGTGTGTGTGTGTGGTGGTGTGTGTGTGTGTGTGTGTGTGTGTGTGTGTTTGCTCATGCAAAAGGGGAGGAGAGAGGGAGTTTGTGTTGACTATGTTTGGGTTCTTTGCTTGTAATGGCTATGCGCTCCAGTTTTGGAGAAATGGCACATAAAGGAGTACATTGTAGGTCAAAAAACAAGCAAGTAATGAATTGTTGAGGCATTATATTTAGATCTGGAAGACTTTAAACAAAGTAAATCCGACAGGAAAGGGAGAGAGAGAGGCCTCCTCCCTTCATAAAGAGCCTTTTGGATGCATCAGCCCCCCCCCCCCCCCCCCACCCCCCCCCCAACCCTTTCCAAGCCAAATCTAATTTTTGACCCACAATGCCAAGAATAAATTATTAGTATTATCTCTTGTGTTTCACTGTACCTGAGCACATGGAATTAACTGTATAGTGCTTGATCTCTTGTGTTGCCCTCTACTTGGAGTAATTTATAAAAAATTCTGCTCCACTCTACCTGGGTGCTTTTTTGCATGGACCATAAAATGATTCTGCTGTGCTGCACTGTGCCTGTATTCAGTGGACCATGATTGCACTCTACTATACCTGGGTGACCATGACAGTAACAGCAATATACTTTTATTCACCTACCCGGGTAACAGTGACAATAACAGCAGTATACTACCTGGGTAACCATGATAGTAACACTAACAGCAATATACTTTATTCATCTCAACAGGATTGCATGGATCATAAAAATATTTACTGATGTTGCACTGTACCATGGATACAATGAATCATAAAATTGTTCTTTGTAGTTGCACTGTACCTGTATTCAGTGGACCATGATTCTGTTGGGTTGCACTGTATCTGTATTCTTTGTGTTGCACTGTACCTGTATTCAGTGCACAATAAAATGATTCTTTTGTGTTGCACTGTACCTGTGTATAATGGATCATAAATTTTTGTGTGTTATTGCACTGTACCATTGATACACTGAATCACGGAATTATTCTCTCTACTTGCACTGTACATGGGCACAGCAGTCTGCTTAGATAATAATAACAGGGAATTTTAAATAATAATAGGGAATTTATAGAGCACATTCAGAGACTCAAAGCATGTGACAACATAAAGAAAAACATGCAGTGTACAAATCAATGGTGTATATAAACAAACAAAACAACAACAAAAACATACAAAAATTGGTAAAATACATGCACACACATGATCACATGCACACACAGAAACACACACACACATACACATGATTGTATGCACACACTGTGCCAATAAAGAATACATGCACATGCACACACAAACATCACACACATAACCAAGAAGTAAGTTTCAAAGACTGCAAACAGCTGTGATAGAGTGCAAAAGAGAGTTCAAGATTTGTGCAGCAGAAAGGCTGCAGGATACAAAACCTGGATGATACAGTCATTTTGTTGTCGTACATTGCAGTGCATGTAGGGACTCAGTTGATGTGGGTCGTATGGTGATTTTTTTTCCTCGTGTTTGCAGTGTACCCGGGTACAGTGGACCCCACCCCTTCGGGAGAGTTTTGCCTACCCTTTCTTTGTGCTGCAAATGATGGTCGTGTCCTACATGCTCAGGTTCCTAGACTGAATTGCTTGCCTTTCACCTGTGTGTAGGCGTGCATGCATGTCTGCATACATATGTGTACATATATTACTCACACACACACACACACACACACACACACACACACACACACACACACACACACACACACACACACACACACACACATACATGCATGCAGATGCATGCACATATACACAGGCAAACATGCACGCTCACATAATTATGTACACACACTCATTAAGCAGGCACTCTCATATGTATTATTATTATTGTTGATCGCTTTTATATAGCGCTATTCTCCGCTCTCAGGCAGACTCACTGCTCTTGCATGTGATTCTACATGAGTGAATAGCTTTTTATGGTGCATTTTTTTTTAATATCCACTGAAGTGGTGTACTTACAGCTCTGGCATGGCTGGTGCCACAAGAAACTGCTGCCATCTCGGTGCGTTCTGTGTACACCATACAACCATGCACCATGTCACTTCAAAGCCACATAAGTAAGGTGTATGTGTGTTTAGCTGTAACCTGCCACCTGCACTCTTGGCAGAATGACCGGGGTCTTTTACGTGCTACTGCGGTAACACAGGGGTGGAACGGATACCGAAATAAGAGTCAGCACAGAAAGTTGACCCTGGAGAAGAAAATTCTCCAGCAGGGATTCGAACCCGTGACCTTTCAATCACGAGTCTGGCGCTCTAACCACTGAGCCATCCCCGCTCCTACACTACTTCCATTCTAGAGTTTTTGTATTGTCAGTTTGTGAGTTCAGAACTCTCTATATAAGAGAGAAGTTTTAATTCTGTTTTGTGTTGTCAGTTTGTGAGTTCAGAACTCTCTATATAAGAGAGAAGTTTTAATTCCGTTTTGTTGTTGTTCATTTTTAATTAAAAAAATTATGGATGATGGGTACATATCTGCAGCTAGTTCTGTTGTTTAAATAAAACAGACTTGTGAATAAATAAATTATTTTGTTTCACTCTGTCTGTCTGTCTGTCTGTCTGTCTGTCTGTCTGTCTGTCTGTCTGTCTGTCTGTCTGTCTGTCTGTCTCTCTCTCTCTCTCTCTCTCTCTCTCTCTCTCTCTCTCTCTCGCTCTCTCTCTCTTTCTCTCACTCTCTCTCTCTCTCTCTCTCTCTCTCTCTCTCTCTCTCTCTCTCTCTCTCTCTCTCTCTCTCTCTCTCTCTCTCTCAGCCATTTTTAAAACTTTTAAAAAAACTATTTTGTAATGTCATACACCTAAATTACACCATTATTTAGTTATAGTGTAGGTCCATCTCTGCTTTAAGTTGATGTTTTTGTTGTTGTATTTTCAATATTTTTCCTTATTTCCAGCCATCAAAAGCGAAAATGTGTATTATCTGATGTGATCCCGTCTTATCTTCTACTGTCTTTGATAATGAGATCATTTTATCTCACAACTCAAAATGTTCTGTGTGCAGATCTAACAGAGTTTCCCTTAAAGACAGTGCCATTGTAGCTGTTCTGACCACCACTTTCATGGCATGTTGGCAGGTGATTGTCTCTTTACTGCCTTACCAATTGAACTTCTCAGAGTGGTTTGTGCACACTGTGTGTCCGAGGCATTCTAGAGGGAGCCACACTGCTCATCTCGATTGCTATATTATTATAGTTAAAGCATTCCTGTTACTTCCAGTAGGGTGTTGTTGCCTTGGTAATATCCACTCTTAGCCCTGTCGATTCGCTGTCCTCATATGGCATGAGAATGCATGAGTGTGTGTGTGTGTGTGTGTGTGGACAGAATAAACTTGAACTGTCCACTACGTTGTCATGTCCACAAAATTATCAGTTCATTCTGTACTATGCCACTGCATGCACACATGCGTACACACACACACACACACACACACACACACACACACACACACACACACACACACTCTCTCTCTCTCTCTCTCTCTTTCACTCTCACTCTGGTTTTTGTTTTTCAGTTTGCCCAGTTTGCACTGCTAACTCAGACAGTGGCTGTGTTTGGTACTTACGTCCTGCAGTATTCAACTATTCAGCACCTCAAGGCCTTTCTCCTCGGACAGACTGTGAGTCTTATGCTGGGACACATGTATGCATGGTGGTGATGCAGGCTTGGGTGGGGCTTCCAGGAATCTTTGCTGAAGCAGCATGCTCATTGTATCTAAATATCATTGTAAGTGTGCATGAATATGCATACAAATATACATGCATGCATGCGTGCAGATACACATATACATAGTTTCACACACACACATGTACGCATGCACACACACACTCATGCACGCACACACACATCACACACACACACACACACACACACACACACACACACACACACACACACACACACACACACACACACACACACACACACACAGGTATGCAATATGCAGCTAGGCTAATTAGATAAAACCGCATCTGTATTGAACAGTCCTTTTCTGTAGCTGCAGTTGAACAGAATGACTGTTTCTCTGCAATCCGGTACATTGACAAAGGTTTGAAACCAAAATAAAACACATAAAATGTTTTACCTATGTTCTCTCCACTTCTTTGTCTCTGTTTTGCCCACAGGCTGGTTTCCTTGGTGGATTTGTTCTGTTGTTTGGCAATGAGATGCTGCTGACCTCCTACTTTGCCTCCTGCCTTCTCACCATTTGGGTAAGGCTACTTTGGGTAAGGCTGGCGTTTGGTGCTTGGCTGTGTTTTGTTCCGTCATTCATTGCATTTCAGGTGTGCTCCTTGTGTCGTGTGCACCTGGGTGTGTTCTGAACCTCTGTACATTCACGTTGCCATTGTTAGAACCCCAAAGTCAGCTCACTGGCAATTCTGATTGTCTTGTCACTGATTTGTGTGTGTGCGTGTCACTGTGCATGTGTGTGTGAAATGCTTCATTGTGTTGAAGAGGTCACAGTCAAAGATGGGTTCCAAATGGACATGGGTTGGGTTGGGGGGGGGGGGTGGGGGGGGGGGTCTGGACTCCATACAAAATTATGCTGGTTCTTGGCCAGCTGTATATCACCCTGGGACCCCTGACTTGTTTTCAGTTTCCCACTTTTACCTAAATAGCACACCCGCTTAACTGCATATGTGCTGCATTTGTTGCCAGGAGGAGGGAAATTTATATCAGGGGCACTTATGAAGCAACATTGTACTGCCGTGGAGGAGAGCTGGAACTGGGGTCACTCTGGTCATGTTTGCTTCATAATGTTGTCCTCATTTCATAATAATAATACTGGATCATTCTTCAAAAGCGCTATTCTTTATAAGTTTAAGCTGAGTTAAACTCACGGCTCTGTGCAAAGAACTCATGACTAAAGCTTTGTTTACATACATTTCAACAAACAGATCCTTAAGTATTTTGTTATTGTACCATAAAAATATCACCTAGCAAACAATTACAATTATATATAAAGGTATACATACACACAGCCCCCCTCCCACACACACAAACAAACACATAATATGTGCACCAATCAGCCTCCCATCACCCACTCAAATATGCATTATAATTAGTGAATTATCAGTACTCTCAAAAAAACTATCCTTTTGAGTCTCTCATCCAAAACTTCTGTGTTGAAATCTGGATATGTTAGGTGTTGTTTGAAATTATCAGTTTTCTGTTCAGTGTTTATGTTTTAGATCCCACAGTGTCAGTACATGTCTGTAGATTATGTTGTACATTGCTGTAACACACACACACACACACACACACACACACACACACACACACACACACACACACACACACACACACACACACACACACCACATAAAGCAGCATTACTGTAAAAGAAAAACAAAGCAGCGTTACTGTGAAAGAAAAACACAACAGCAGGTGAGCATTCAGCTATGACGGACATGAACTTGCACTGACGCACAGGTGTATTGTTTGTTAATTATGAAGTTTGCCTGTTACAGGTCAGTGTTCTTCTGGATCCTCTGATTCAAAAGCTCAATTACCGCTTCTTAAAATGGGTAAGTCCTGTGTAATGATGCCCTTGCACTTACATCAAAGAATTTTGCCTATTGCTTCCTCCACCAGCACCACCCCATCCCTTCTGTGTAGCTGCCCCCCCACCCCCCACCCCCCACCCCCACTGTTTACAGATAAATGGTGATTTCCGTAGCTGTATTGGTGGGTGTGTTTTTTCCAGCAAGCATCACCCCCACCACCACTGTTTACAGATAAATGATTGGTGATTTCTGTAGCTGTATCAGTGGGTTTTTTCCCCCCAGTAAACATCACCCCAACCCCCTCTGTTTACAGTAAAATGATTGGTGATTTCTGTAGCTGTATCAGTGGGTGTTTTTTTTTCTTCCAGCAAGCATCACCTTAAACCCAACTGTTTACAGAAAAATGATTGGTGATTTCTGTAGCTGTGTCAGTGTTGTTGTTGTTTTTCCACCAAGTATCACAACTTACAGACAGAGATTGATGATTTTTCTGTTGGTATAATTATATCTGTTTGGTGGAGCATGTGTGTAACTGTTTGCAGGTGGCGCAAGGCTTGCTGTTGGCTTCAGGAACGCTTGGCAGCAAAGTTCTGATCAGCAAACTTCTTCGTGTGGCAGACGATGTGAGTCTTAAATAGAATCAGTACTCTTAGCACATACTTATGCATACATTTTTTTCTTCTTTTTCATTGTAAATCTGTGAAAAACAAACTAGAATCACAGAGCAAAATGGGTATTGCCGCAGTTGATGAAATTATGAATACAGTATGCAGAACTTTACCTTGATAGATGGGCTGGTGTTTGTTGACAGACCTGTTTTCTACGGTGGTAATGGAAGGTTAAGTAAGACCTGAAAGTTTGCACGGTCAACAACAAAAGCACGGTTGAAAAAAGATGATTTAAAGGAAATAAAACTTTTTTTTAATCAGAATGATAAAGCGAGAGGGTGAGAAGAAAGGCAAGTCATTTATTTTGTTGCATATAATATGCTAACAGGAGATGTAATGGTAACACAGCTGTTCCTTTCTAACCCCAACCCCACCCCCCTCCTTTATCCCCCACCCCCCTTATTCTCATTCAAATATTGCCAAAATGTTTTCACATTGATTTGCTGATGTTGCCATTTCTGCATGATGTGTGGTTTGCGCCAGGCACACATAGGGGACATATTCCGCAGCAAGTTCACTGACTTCCAGAACTTCCATACCATGCTGTACACCTGTGCTAAAGAGTTTGACTTCTTAGAGACAGAGGTAAGTTGTGGTGGACATCCAGGAAACAAAGAGAACTTATGCTTGACTTCCTTGAGACTGGAATAAGTTACTTTGGACTTTCTGAAAGCAAAGCAAGCTGTTGCTGACTTTCTGGAAGCAGTGCAAGCTGTTGCTGACTTTCCAGAAGCAGAGCAAGCTGTTGCTGATTTTCCAGAAGCAGAGCAAGCTGTTGCTGATTTTCCAGAAGCAAAGCAAGCTGTTGCTGATTTTCCAGAAGCAGAGCAAGCTCTTGCTGACTTTCCAGAAGCAAAGCAAGCTGTTGCTGATTTTCCAGAAGCAGAGCAAGCTGTTGCTGACTTTCTGGAAGCAAAGCAAGCTGTTGCTGACTTTCTGGAAGCAGAGCAAGCTGTTGCTGACTTTCTGGAAGCAAAGCAAGCTGTTGCTGACTTTCTGGTATCAAAGCAAGGTGTTGCTGACTTTCTGGTATCAAAGCAAGCTGTTGCTGACTTTCTGGAAGCAGAGCAAGCTGTTGCTGACTTTCTGGAAGCAAAGCAAGCTGTTGCTGACTTTCTGGAAGCAGAGCAAGCTGTTGCTGATTTTCCAGAAGCAAAGCAAGCTGTTGCTGACTTTCCAGAAGCAAAGCAAGCTGTTGCTGAATTTCCAGAAGCAAAGCAAGCTGTTGCTGACTTTCTGGAAGCAAAGCAAGCTGTTGCTGACTTTCCAGAAGCAAAGCAAGCTGTTGCTGATTTTCCAGAAGCAGAGCAAGCTCTTGCTGACTTTCCAGAAGCAAAGCAAGCTGTTGCTGACTTTCTGGAAGCAGAGCAAGCTGTTGCTGACTTTCTGGAAGCAAAGCAAGCTGTTGCTGACTTTCTGGAAGCAAAGCAAGCTGTTGCTGACTTTCTGGAAGCAAAGCAAGCTGTTGCTGACTTTCTGGAAGCAAAGCAAGCTGTTGCTGATTTTCCAGAAGCAAAGCAAGCTGTTGCTGATTTTCCAGAAGCAAAGCAAGCTGTTGCTGACTTTCCAGAAGCAAAGCAAGCTGTTGCTGACTTTCCAGAAGCAAAGCAAGCTCTTGCTGACTTTCTAAAAGCAAAGCAAGCTGTTGCTGACTTTTTGGAAGCAGGGCAAAAATAATGATACAGCCCACACACAGTTGCCTAATAAAGGGATCTTGAGCAGCCATATTATCAATTTAAATGCTTTTGACGTTTATTGGGTGTTCTTTTTACTTTTATGTTTAATTAATGAGCCTTAGTAGTTAGCTGAATTGCCCTGTGAGGGAGGATTAAAGTATGTTGATTTGACTGACCAGCCAAATATATGTGTATCGTTTAGGATCTGATAGTGATTGATACATAGATTGTACACATTCAGTTGAGGCAGTGCACTTGCTTTTTTTGATGAAAAATAAAAAGGATGTGATTTGGCTGATGTTCATCTTGGAGTCATTTGGCCTGATTGCTTGTTGCTTGATTTGCCAGACAATCACCAAGTTGTTGCAGTCACTGCTGTTGCCCAGTGCCGCTGTTGCCGTCTTCCTGATCATCTTCCATGTGAGTGTACAGCACAGCTCCTCTTTCACCCTGTGTAGTAGTCTTGTTGTGTAGTGTGTCAGTGTGTTAGTCAGTTTTGTGTCAGCTGGTGCACAGCGCATCTGTTTTTCAGTATGTGTTTTGTTGGTCAGTATGTCAGTCATTGTCTGAGCCAGTCTCATTAGTGAGCGAACACAATGTTGTCTTCTTTCTCCCTGTGCATTTTGTTGATTAATATGTCAGTATGTTAGTCATTGTGAGAGCCAGTTGCATTCATGGGAGTGAACAGCACATCATCCTATTTCTCCCTAGGCATATGGTTTATTGGTGGGTTAGTGTGTTGGTTTCTGTGTTAACCAGCCAGTTCCACATGAGTGCATGTGTGCACGCATGCGCACACATGCACTCACACCATACACACACACAAACACAACACACACACACACACACACACACACACACACACACACACACACATGCATGCACACAACACATGTGCACACTCATGCACGCATGCATGCACATACACATGCACACACACACACACACACACACACACACACACACACACACACACACACACACACACACACACACACACACACACATGTGCATGGGCTTCAGGCATTCATAATAATAACATTTTCATTAATCTTCCATTTGCTACAGATTCTGAAGTACGAGTTCTCCCCAGTGAAGAGCCAAGACACCCCATCAGAGGTGCAGAACGACAGGTTTGTGACAGTATTGGTTTTAGGTCCTGCTGTATTCCTGCCTCTGTAGTTAAGCAACATTTTTAATGTGGACAGCCATATCTGCTTAAAGATCCACATGGCATTTAGGCAGCTGACACCCCAAATGATGCTGTCAGGCAGTGAAAACCTACTCTGCAGCCGGAAAGTAATTATGTAATAATAATAACTATTATGTAGCGCTATACCCCATAAAAATTTACGAGCTCATCGCACTGTACATTATCAACATTAAAGTCCACTTGACAATCAAAACAGCACAAGTACTGTAAATGCATACATCAGCATCAACATGACAAAAAGCCAGGATGCAACAAACAAAAAACTAACAATAAACGAAGAAGCACAACTACTGTAAATGTGTACATCGATATTAAAGCATTTCACACACACACATCAACACAACAATCAGAAAAGTACAAGTACTGTACTTTTCTGATTGTCATGTTGTAATTGATGTATGCATTTATAGTACTTGTAACTGTAATGTGCAGTTAAATGAGTAATAATCCTGTTTTAAATGTCCAGAACGGTATGGAGTATGATAGTGTTAGTAATTGTGCTGTTGACAGTAGACGTGATTGCATTGTTTGGGATAGTGCTGCACTGTGGAACAAAGCTCTCATTCATGTACTGTTTCTGTTGCAGATCCTCAAAGCCAACAGGAGAGGTAAGAACATAGTTAACAGGTATATGTTTGAAGGGTTTATTCAACAGTCTGTTCAATGCAGGATAGCAAGAATTTATCTTTTAAGACTGCAAATGCTTTCACACACAAAAAACAGCCCACCTTTCCTGAAGAACTCAAGCTCAGGGCAGTTCACAGAGTGAGTGATGATTTGTATATAGACTAATTGTTTTTGTCTAGTGCTATTTGGACAGTTCATAGAGTGAGTGATGATTTGTATATAGACTGATTGTTTTTGTCTAGTGCTATTCTCTGCTTCAGGGCAGACTCATTGCACTCTAGTCACGTGCAGTTCTGAATGAGTCACTGTAGCTTTACTCAGTGGAAGCCAAAAATGAAAGTCAGCAGAGAAAGTTGACCCAGGACAAGAAAATTTTGCCAATTAATGCACTTGCCAGGAATCAAACCCATGATCTTCAAATCAGGAGTCCAGCACTCTACCACTGAGCTATCCCCACCCCCCAGAACATTCCCCACTTTGGGTTTAAGTAAAAGCTAGGGGTGCATATGGTTCTACAAAAGAACAGAACAAAATGTGTTTGCTGCAGGTTAAGTTTTCAGTTTGATTCACATATGGGGATCAGTATGGAGGTCAGTGTTTGGCTGTAAAAAGTGGCTGCTTCTACTAGTTACGGTCTTTGAAATGGCAATGCACTGTTTGTGTGAATGTGTGTTTGTGTACTTCAGTGTATTGATCACTGGGGTAGTCACAGCCCTCAGAATGATGCTGCAGTGTGCATATCAGTGTGTGTTTCTGTACTTCAGTGTGTTGGTTACTGGGGTAGTCACAGCCCTCAGAATGATGCTGCAGTGTGCATATCAGTGTGTGTTTCTGTACTTCAGTGTGTTGGTTACTGGGGTAGTCAGCCCTCAGAATGATGCTGCAGTGTGCATATCAATGTGTGTTTGTGTACTTCAGTGTGTTGGTCACTGGGGTAGTCACAGCCCTCAGAATGATGCTGCAGTGTGCATATGAATGTGTGTTTGTGTACTTCAGTGTTAGCCACTGGGTACTTTCAAAATGATGCTGCAGTATGTGTGTGAATGTGTATTTGTGTACTTCAGCGTGTTAGCGTGTGTTTGTGTACTTCAGTGTGTTAGCATGTAAATGTGTGTTTGTGTATTTCAGTGAGTTAGCCACTGGGTACCTTCAGAAAGATGCTGCAGTGAATGTGTGTTTGAGTACTTCAGTGTGTTAGTCACTGGGGTAGTTACAGCCCTCAAAATGATGCTGCAGTGTGTTTGTGTGAACATGTGTTTGTGTACTTCAGTGTGTTAGCCACTGGGTACCTTCAAAATGATGCTGCAGTGTGTTTGTGTGAACATGTGTTTGTGTACTTCAGTTAGTGTACCAAGTGCTACAGCTGACTGCCTTCACTGCCATGGCGGCCCTGATCATGAGGTTAAAGTTGTTCTGGACTCCTCAGCTGTGTCTCATCTCCTCCTTATTGGCTTCTCGGCGGGTCAGTCACTCTGGGCTTCTTTTTCTGTTGCTTAAATATGCCGTTAAATGTTTGCTTAATTCCATCAAAACGTGGCCAAACTGGCACTGCAGTCACACTCAAATGCAGTATTTTGGGTAGTTCTTGGGGTTTTGGTTTTTTTTTTTTTAAACACTCTTCTGTGAATTTGCTAACACTAGAGCAGTATTAGGTTTTAAACAGATGGGTCTTCAGAGAGGTTTTAAATGCAGTGGTTGACTGAATGTGTCTTATATCACGAGGTAGACAATTCCAGACAGAAGAAAAAAGAGTGAGTCTCACACCGTCATGGGTGGAAAAGCTCTGGGCAAGTCATGACCGAAAATCACTAAACCATTTGGGCAAGTCATGCTTTTGCCATCTGCTGTTATTTCTCAAAATTTATCTCTTAAACTGTGAATCTTTCATACATGTAGATATTGTTTCTTTGTTTATAATTCATGTGTGGCACCCACATTTTCTTTTGGGTGGAATAAAGAAGTACTTGGCTTGACCTGACTCAACTGATACTATGGAAATGAGTTCAGGTATGAAATGTAAATATGTCTTCCTTGAAAAATTTTGGGGGAATAGTCTTGGGCCAGTAATTCTTGCAGTGAAAATCCACAAGCCCAGCAGGACAGTGGAAAATGTTCAACTTTGACAGGTCTGGCATCATTCAAGGGAACCAACTTGATACGTACCCTCAGGATTTAGAACATCCATTTTTTCAAATGTAGACTGTTGGTGCTGCTTAGTCTTGTTTGTTTCTGCTCGTGAAGTGAATTTTTGTTGCTGTTGTCTGTGGTTTCAGCTGCTGAAGTTTGTGCCCCGGTACAATGAAGGGGTCCATTCTGCGGTACTTGTGATGCTGCTGGCAGGTATGGGCGTGGCTGGCTACAACAACATCATGCAGCAACGGAGCATCATTGGGGAGTTCAGCAACTACCCCTTGGAAGAACTGGTGGAGTGGATTAAAGCTTCCACACCAAGAGGTAGTTAGTTGTCAGTGATGCATAGGCAACCTGTTGCAGCAAGCAGTTAGCAACAGCCTTCGTAGAGGTCAGTAGCTATTACTTAGGCAGTATGACGCATAAGTAACCTGTTGCAGCAAACAGTTAGCAACAGCCTTTGTAGAGGTTGGTAGCTATTACTTAGACAGGCAGTATGATGCATAGGCAACCTGTAGCAGCAAACAGTTAGCAACAGCCTTTGTAGAGGTCAGTAGCTTTTACTTTGACAGGCAGTATGGCACATAGGCAACCTGTTGCAGCAGACAGCAACAGCCTTCTTTGAGGTCCGTAGCTTTTACTTAGGCAGTATGACGCATAGGCAACCTGTAGCAGCAAACAGCAACAGCCTTCTTTGAGGTCCGTAGCTTTTACTTAGGCAGTATGACGCATAGGCAACCTGTTGCAGCAAACAGCAACAGCCTTCATAGAGGTCAGTAGTTTTTACCTTTGACAGGCAGTACAGCAAAACCTTCCATACTCGGAGGTAGTTAACTTTTACTTTGACAGGCAGTACAGCAAAACCTTCCATACTCAGAGGTAGTTAGCTTTTACTGGCACATAGACAGGCAGCCCCTTTTTCAAGGCCTAAAGAAGGGGGCATACCCCGAAAATTTGCACATGTGTTGAATTGTCTGATTAGTATTAGCATTCTTTTTTTAACTGTTTGTGTGTTTGGATCTTGTTTTAGAATGCTAGGAGTCAACCCTGTTTCAGGTGTGTGTGTGCATGTGTGTGTCTGTGTGTGTGCGCACACATGCGTGCATGTGTGTGAGAGAGAGAGAATGTGTGTGTGTGTTATTATAAGCAAGCAATGCAAGGAGGCTTCCTACAGTAGTGTACATGTGCATGGTAAATATTGCTGTGGTGTTGACCTGTTTCTGGGATGAATGCAGGTGCAGTGTGTGCGTGGATGCTGATGTTTCATCAGGGATATTGATAGTGAGCGCGTTGCTATGTTGTTGATTGTTTTTCTGACAATTGCAGATGCAGTGTTTGCGGGTCCTATGCCGACGATGGCCACAGTCAAGTTATGCACCATGCGTCCCATCGTCAATCACCCTCACTACGAGGATGCAGGACTCAGGTAAGGTGTCGGGAATTAACAGAGTTTTTACACTGAGCCCTAGGTCCTGCCTCCTGTAGTTACAGTCTCACAAGCTTTCAGTCTGACCGCCATGTGGCACGGTCATGACTGGTGGATTGCATGAGGATTCGAGTCTAGACTGCCATATGGCACAGTCATGACTGGTGGATTGCATGAGGATTCGAGTCTTGACTGCCATATGGCACAGTCATGACTGGTGGATTGCATGAGGATTCGAGTCTTGACTGCCGTATGGCACAGTCATGACTGGTGGATTGCATGAGGATTCGAGTCTGACTGCCGTATGGCACAGTCATGACTGGTGGATTGCATGAGGATTCGAGTCTGACTGCCGTATGGCACAGTCATGACTGGTGGATTGCATGAGGATTCGAGTCTGACTGCCGTATGGCACTGTCATGACTGGTGGATTGCACGAGGATTCGAGTCTGACTGCCGTATGGCACTGTCATGACTGGTGGATTGCACGAGGATTCGAGTCTGACCGCCGTATGGCACTGTCATGACTGGTGGATTGCACGAGGATTCGAGTCTGACCACCGTATGGCACTGTCATGACTGGTGGATTGCATGAGGATTCGAGTCTGACCGCCATATGGCACAGTCATGACTGGTGGATTGCATGAGGATTCGAGTCTGACTGCCGTATGGCACTGTCATGACTGGTGGATTGCACGAGGATTCGAGTCTGACTGCCATATGGCACTGTCATGACTGGTGGATTGCATAAAGAATTGAGTCTGAATCCATCATTCAGATGACTGTAACGTGCAACATTTGATTGCAGTTGATCTCTCTCATCATCAGTGAATGGGCACATTTAAAGTCAGTATGTCTTGTTCACTGTCAGCCAGTGTAGCTGGTGTTTATCCCTATGCTTTGGGGGGGGGGGGGGGTACCCAATGCACAGTATGCCTAGTTCACTGTCAGCCAGTGTAGCTGGTGTTTGTCCCCATGCTTTCAGGTGGGGGAGTGGGGGGAGGGGAGGAGGAGTACTCCGTGCACAGTATGCCTAGTTCATTGCTAGCCAGTGGAGCTGGTGTTTATCCCCATGATTTCTGGGGGTGGTGGGGGGGGAGTACTCCGTGCACAGTATGCCTAGTTCATTGCTAGCCAGTGTAGCTGGTGTTTATCCCCATGATTTCTGGGGGTGGGTGGGGGGGGAGTACTCAGTGCACAATATGCCTAGTTCATTGCTAGCCAGTGGAGCTGGTGTTTGTCTCCATGCTTTCAGGAAGCGGGGGGGGGGGGGGGGGGAGGGGGGGTACATAATGCACGGTATGCCCTAGTTCACTGCTAGCCAGTGTGGCTGGTGCTTGTTTCCATGCTTTTTTTTGGGGGGGAGGGGGTAGACAGTGTACAATATGCCTAGTTCACTGTCGGCCGGTGTAGCTGGTGTTTGTCCACATGCTTTCGGGGGGGGGGGGGGGAGGGAGTGAACACAATGCACAATATGCCTAGTTTACTGTCAGCCAGTGTAGCTTGTATCCATGCTATTGGGGGGGGTGGGGGGGTGTACCCAATGCACAGTATGCCTGGTTCACTGTCAGCCAATGTAGCTGGTGCTGGTCTCCATGCTTTGAGAGGAGGATGGGGGGATACACAATGCACAGTACGCCTGGTTCACTGCTAGCCTGGGTAGCTGGTGATTGTGTGTATGCTTTTAAGCAATGAAAGTGTACACGTACACAGTGTGCCTAGCTCAGTGCTTGTCAGTGTAGCTAGCATTTGTGTGCATGCTTTTAAGCAATGAAAGTCTACACGAACACAGTGTGCCTAGTTCAGTGCTTGTCAGTGTAGCTAGCATTTGTGTGCGTGCTTTCAGGCACAGAAAGTGTACGCAGTGCACAGTATGCCTAGTTCAGTGCCAGCCAGTGCGGTTGGTGATCGTGTGCATGCTTTCAAAGAGCAGGAAAGGAAAGTGTACACAGTACACATGATGTAATTATTCACTGGTCATTGTCGGCCAGTGTAGCTGGTGTGTTGTGTGCATGCTTTCAAAGAGCAGGAAAGGAGAATGTACCCAGTGGACATGAGGTAATTATTCACTGTCACTGTCAGCCAGTGTAGCTGGTCTCTTGTGTGCATGCTTTCAAAGAGCAGGAAAGGAGAATGTACCCCGTGGACATGATGTAATTATTCACTGTCACTGTCGGCCAGTGTAGCTGGTGTGTTGTGCGCATGCTTTCAAAGAGCAGGAAAGGAGAATGTACCCCGTGGACATGATGTAATTATTCACTGTCACTGTCAGCCAGTGTAGCTGGTGTGTTGTGTGCATGCTTTCAAAGAGCAGGAAAGGAGAATGTACCCCGTGGACATGATGTAATTATTCACTGTCACTGTCAGCCAGTGTAGCTGGTGTGTTGTGTGCATGCTTTCAAAGAGCAGGAAAGGAGAATGTACCCCGTGGACATGATGTAATTATTCACTGTCACTGTCGGCCAGTGTAGCTGGTGTGTTGTGTGCATGCCTTCAGGGAGAGGACCAAGAAGGTGTACACCATGTACAGTCGCAAGCCAGCACTGGAGGTGAAGCAGAACCTGCTGGACCTCGGGGTGCAGTATGCCATTCTGGAGAACTCCTGGTGTGTGCGCCAGACCAAGTAAGACATGCACTTTGACTTCATTTCACTGTATGTGTGGCTGTGTGGGTGTGCACATGTGCATGCATGCTGTGTGTGTGTGTGTGTGTGTGTGTGTGTGTGTGTGTGTGTGTGTGTGTGTGTGTGTGCGCATGCTCTGTGTGTGTGTGTGCATGCATGTGTGTGAATGCACACTGATTCCCATCAGAACAAAACAGTACAAGGTGTGGAGTTGGGGATGAGATGAGGTATAGGCACGTGAGGTATGAGGTATAGGCAATAAAACAAACTTACATACAGCTAGAACACTGAACAGTGAAAAAACAAGCATCACTGCTACATTTTCTCACACACACATGCATGTATGTGCACACACACACATACACACCTATGCATGCACACACACATGCACACATGCATGCACACACACACACACACACCCACCCACGCGTGCATTTATGGACCTACATACACGCAACCAACAGAGGGAGCTGTAAGTGTGATTGACATGTTTAGACTGTTTGAATATATCGCTTAAGTGTGGTATGCCTCTGCGACTGTTCAGGCCAGGATGCACAATGCCCGACATATGGGATGTAGAGGATGAGGCAAATCGTGGGAAGGAACCCACATGCACACTGCTGAGGAGGAAGGCCAGCCCACACTTCACCCGTGTCTTCCACAATGAGCATTACGATGTCCTGAAGCTCAGTACGTCCTGACGGCCCTCCCGTCCTTGCAACGTCTCCTCTCCTGCCACTGCATTGTACTCCCTCCCCCCACCCCCTCCCCCTACAACCGTTTTGTTGTTGTTGTTGTTGTTGTTGTTGTTGCTGTTGAGAACGAAAAGTCAGCAAAATCCGACCATGATGATGTGCTGAAGGGTTGCATGAATTTGAAACTGCTTGATGCCATCATAATCTCATCTGAATCGACAAGTCTGAAAATTCCTGTTTTTGACAGATATTTTCCGCCTCTCATCTTGTTCATAAAAAAATTAATAACATCACTTGCTAACATAATTTTGCGTGTTATTATGTCTGGCATAACCTGTTCATGGAGTGTTTTTTATTGTTTTTGTTTGTTTTTTAAAGACAGGAAAAAGCTCTAAAAAAAAAAGTCTCAAAATATTCTACAGCTTTAGTCACTAGGACCACAAAGAGGTGCTGAATTTTGACTATACCCTGTATAATATCAGTATTTTCAACATTTTCAACCTTTACTGTCACACCCTTTAAGTGTAGTTGCAAGGATAAAAATGGTAGAGGCCTTGCATTTTTACAGGTAACATTTATGACTTTGTCAGTGTCTGAAATCTGAACAAGAACATTCAGAAGGTTCAGATTTTAACTCTGTTGGTTATAATTGTAATCAAAGCATTATACTGTTTACAGTTCTAGCTTTTTGTGTTGTTGGTCTTCTGTTGAAAGTCTGTGGCAAACTACCTGCATTTTATGAATTTGAGTGAAGTAATTTTGGTCTCAGCTGGGAGATGATTTGAGTGATGAAGTTTTGCAAACTCCAAGCTCTGGTTTATGCAGTCCTTCCTCCAACCCCTGCAGTGATTGATTACGCCATGGGTCTCTGAAAACCATCAGTTTGGTGTGCAAATGGCAGCAGGTTCGTAACCATATAAGCAACTCAAATTATATCAGGCCAAGTTTCTCTTGTAACAGCTCACAATGCTTATGCCAACACAAATAAGACCAAAATTGTTTGAATCAAGACACAGATAGTTTTCACGTTTACAGGCCTGCTTCAGCACTGTTGCTTCCACAATCTTAGTACTCAAAACATTTTGCAAATTTTGTAGAGGGTACTTACAGCATGAAACTTTTATAAGGGTGATTTTGATTTCAAGATACACAGAGATAAGGAGTGCCCTTCAGTGGCATAACCAGGTATGACAGTTTGTTGGAAGGGTGCCAGAAAGCGTGGGATGGAATATAGAAGTTTTGATCTCATCTGGATGATGGGTCTTTGAATTTTTATTGTAGGAGATTTTTATGGTCAGAATATATCAAACTAAGAGCAATGGCCTCCAAAAAGGAACACAAGACCGTTACATGATACATAATGATGATTTGAGAGCAATGGCCTCTAAAAAGGAACTCAAAACTGTTACATGGTACATAATGATGACATGAACATACACTTTTAGAAGAAAAAGATACAACAATGGAGTTGTGACAAAAGAGTTTTTTCCCGTAGTTGTGACAAGAAAGAGAGTTTTCTCCTCTGGGGCCTGTTTTCTTTTCTTCACGCATTCTGACGTTTTGGTTTATGACAGTGGCTCAGTGACTGTCATTGGTGGGAGCTGCCACAAGTCTCATTTTTGTCATGACAAAGGTTTTGTCGCAACAAAACACGTCTTTTGTCGCTTGTCACAACAAACTTTTGTTGCGACAGAAATATTGTGTGTTTGTCACAACAAATATTTGTCGCGACAAACATGATTTTGACTTTTGTTGCCCCAGGCTTACTTTTGTGTTTGTTGCGATGAAACATGTCTTTTGTCAGGACAAAAGTATGCTTGCAGTTTCGCCATGACAAAGGTTTTGTCGCGACAAAATAGGACAAACATAATTTTGTCCCGACAAAAGATTTGTCACGGCAAGCATACTTTTGTTGCGACAACAGACATGTTTAGCCGCGATAAAAATGATATTTGTGGCAGCTCCCGCCAACAATAAGTGACTTTTGCTGAATTAAGCCTTTTACTCTGACTGCCCTTGGCAGTGTTTGCAATCAGGAGTGCACTGTCGGTGTGTGTACGTGTATACACACCCATTTGGGGTGGTGGGGGCTATTCTGTTCATGCTTCTGTGGGCATTTGGTGATTGCAGCTTGCCACTGGAATGTATATATAGTGCACGGCTGATTTTATTTTGTGTGTGTATGTGCATAAGGAGTTTTGGTGTTTGGCTTGAATGGGAATGGTGTGTGAATTTACTGGAAGTGATTATTTTGTATGAGCATTTATAGCATAGTGATGTGGTTAGGTTCCATTGATGATAATTTATACACATAATATACATTTGTTTATTTATTCTCAGTGAAACAGTTCCTGTCATGCAAACTGCTGCCTAGGTCTGTGGCAGTTGAGTGAATGTTGTCAGTAAAAATTACACTTGCCTGGGGTATTTCTTGCTTGGATGATCAACACAGAGTTTTTGCTTGTTTGCTTTGTAATCCTTTCACAAAATCAAAACTGTGCACCCCTTTTTTTTTTTTGAGCTACAAGGGCTCACTTACACTGTTTTAGTTAGGTTTGTTTTTGTCTGATGTTTTGTCTTCTGCATACCTCACTTTGATTCTGACCCGTTTCTGCATCTATGTGTTTGTAATTAGTGCTTGTCTGCTAACAGGGTGAGCACAGGTTGTCTGCTAACAGGGTGAGCACAGGTTGTGTGTGTGCCCACATGTATATCAGTTCTTGTCTGCTAACAGGTTGAGCACAGGTGGTCTGCCCACATGTATATCAGTTCTTGTCTGCTAACAGGTTGAGCACAGGTGGTGCGCCACATGTATATCAGTTCTTGTCTGCTAACAGGGTGAGCACAGGTTGTGTGTGTGCCCACATGTATATCAGTTCTTGTCTGCTAACAGGTTGAGCACATGTGGTGCGCCACATGTAGATGAGTTCTTGTCTGCTAACAGGTTGAGCACAGGTGGTCTGCCCACATGTATGTCATTTCTTGTCTGCAAACAGGTTGAGCACAGGTGGTGCGCCCACATGTAGATGAGTTCATGTCTGCTAACAGGTTGAGCACAGGTGGTCTGCCCACATGTATGTCATTTCTTGTCTGCTAACAGGTTGAGCACAGGTGGTGTGCTCACATGTATGTCATTTCTTATCTGCTAACAGGGTGAGTGAAGGTATTCTGGTTTTTACCAATGAAATGATCTGACTTGTACTTAAAGAGAAAACCTGTGAGGTATCCGCCTTTTGGGTTGCATATGTAAAAAACTGGTGTCTCCAGATTTGAATGAGGCTGGAGCAATTGCAGGCTTCTGACAGAGGCAATGTAGTGATGTAGTATAGAACATAAGCACTGAGACCTCACATCACCGTACATCATGTGTACAGTGACACTGTTTCCTCAGCACTCTCCATTCAAACCATGCACTGGACCTGCAGGGTATTTACTGGTCCAGATCAGTGTTAGTGTTTGTTTGATTCACGTTTCTCCACAGGCGTGTTTTTTCAAGATGCGACACGCACACACACATACACTTGGTATTTCTGTATATGACATGGGGATGTATGATAGATGTGACCTTGTAGCCTGGCAGTCTTGCCTTCATGTCAGTGACTCAGACTATGTTTGGCCCATCGAACACGAACCGTAGCATTTGCTGATGAAGAAGAGTTATGGCTGCAGAGCTAGCAGCAAAGTCTAACTCTGTGCCAAGTTTCAGGCACTTAGTGTCCCCTGCCAGAGATGTTGAACTTTTATGAGAGCAGAATGTGCAATGGTCACCATGCAACAGTTTGAACTCAGCTGGGATCTCTCAAAAACAAAATCTGAAACAAGAATGACTGCTAGTGTCCTAAAACAAGATCTAAACATATAAAAGGTTCAGAAGAACACTTAATTAGGACAAAAGCTAAGCTCTAGCTGTAGTTCTCTCTCTCTCTCTCTCTCTCTCTCTCTCTCTCTCTCTCTCTCTCTCTCTCTCTCTCTCTCATTCTCTCATTCTCTCTCTCATTTTTCTGTGCAATTTATGTTTTACATCACATGATATTCATTACATCACACCAGTTACATGTCATCATCATGCCAACACTCTTCCAAGCACTGGACCTGAAAACAACACAGCTCAACCAAAAGCAGTAAGCGTCAGTTCTACATCTCATTCTTCACTGTTTAACTGTGAAGTGTTGTTTTGTAGCTTGACAAAGGGGATTACCCTGACAATTGGCCTGTTGTGTTTTGTCCTAATAAACAGTAAGTAAGTAAGTAAACGTGCTTCATGTCCACAGAAACCATAAGGCTTATTAGCGATGGGGAGAAGGGGGTATGGAGGTGGGGGGAGAGGGAGATTACACTCACCACCAGAATGACTTCTGCATTAAGGTGGGCAGCAATGAGAGCCATTTTAATATTTCATAATTGGGAGGGACAAAGTCACAAGACAGTATCCACAGACCACAACCTTTGAAGTGAAAGGAGAGCCGAAGCAGATTCAAACTGAGGTCCCTCTGCTTACCAGCCTAACGCCTTACCGCTAGGCCAAACTGGCTCACCATAATAAACAGTGTTCTTTTGAACCTTTCAATGTGTTTGGATCTGGTTCCACCAAGCCTGCAAACTGTTGGTAGTATGCAGCAATTCATATTTTACCATTTTATGGCTGAATATTCTGTTGCCTGAAACATGATGTTCAGTTCTCAAGTTAAGAGTGCTAGAATGATTTGAGTATTTTTACACTTGGCCAACTTTCTCAGGTACCTCCTGATTTTCTGAGAATTGTGCAAGAAACTTTTCTCTTTTTTGGGGGGGTTATCATGTATAACTGTCATATGAACTTCTTGGTGTTGCAAAACAACGAAAACAAACACCACCAACAATGCATTCCATCATCTTTTTGATCAGTGGCATAATGTTATACTACGTTTTACTTATTTATTTGACTATTATGAATACTGAGGTTGTCAGTACACTCCTCACAGGAAACATCGAGTCAACAAGTTCTGTGAAGGTGCAGCACAAGAAGTGCTCGGGTGATAGTGATAGAGACAATCAACACAGGTTTACACGTGTGCATGGTGGTTTACTTGTTTCCGTGGTGATTTACATGTCTGAATGGTGATTTACATGCGTGAATGGTGGTCAAGAGTCTGGTGATTTACCTACCTGAAGATAAGGATCAAGTGGGGAAAAAACTTTGCTTTACCATGTTAATATGTCCAGGGAGACTAAGTGCATATATGCACACACCTACACACACACACACACACACACACACACACACACACACACACACCCACCCCTACACACACACACACACACACACACACACACCTACACACACACACACACACACACACCACACGCACATACACACACACACACACACACACACACACACACACACACAAAACTCAGCAGCTTCAACCAACTACATCACAAATAATGATCCCTGCAAAAAGCCCAAATTACCAGTTGCCATCTTGGTCTCACAAGCACATCAGCAGAGCAAAAGACTGATGGATCTTGAACACAACCTTGAAAATAAGTAAGGGATTGTGTTCCTTGGTGATAAGAGATGTCCACTGCACTCAGATAGGCACATTTCATGCAACTGGATGCTCATTTGCTGGATTCAGACTCAAATCACTGTGCATTAAACAAGTCAGCACAGGATCATGTGGTGGCCAGATCAAAAGTTTATGAGAGAGTAACCATGGGAGGCAGGGCTTAGAGTTTAGCAGGAAATCCTCAGTTGGTAGAATCAGGAAGAGGAGGAAATATCTGATAAAATCTTCCAAACCAATGAGCAAAACCAATGAAATTAAAATTTCCTGCGTTTACGGAGTACAATATTCTTGATTTTCCGCCTTACTATACATATTTTAATATTTGTAACACAGCACCTTCCACACCCCCACCACCACTGCCCCTCCACTGCACCCACCTTTTTTTGTTTTTGCTAGCAAATTTTTTGTTAGATGCCATTGAATTTGCAAATTGTTCAGTCTTAAACATACTATGATATAGAGCCGAGAATTTGTTTATGTGATTTACATAATGAAATCCTTAATTTTACCATGTGTTTCAGGAGTTGTTGATCTAGTGGAAGCTGGGAATGAATGAAATGGATGTTTTCAAGATGTCATTTCTCAGTTGACCAAATGTTCATATTCTGGTTGGTCTCAAGTCAGCCTGTCTCAGTATGTAAGATGGTTTGTAATGCGTTGGAAAGTGGAAGAATCATTAATTTCACTGTTCTGACATAGCAGAACAAGCATTTGTTTGTGTTCCTTCCTGTCTGTTTGTTTGTTTTGATTTCATTGCCAGATAAATTGAAACACTTGGAATATTTCTGTATGTTTGACTGTCTTCTAATAACACAATGCTCACAGCAGCAACAGTGACATGGTTGGAGGTCATCAGAAGACAGCTTTATGAAGTCCCAGCATATATTTAGTGTTTTCATATAAACTTATTTTATTCTGATTGTTAAATATTTAATATTTTGATAACAAACTGCTCACAGTAGTAACGATGACATAGTTTGAGGGTATTAGAAGACATCATTTTGAAATTCCTGTGGATATTCAGTGCTTTCATGTAAACTTGTTCTGATTGTTGAATATTTTATTATGTGCAACATGTACTCCATTCCTCTTGTATTTGTCCTTGCATGTGCATAGTTGTTTTTGGCAGGCTGATCTTTTTTTGGAGGAACTTCTGAATATTGCTTAAGAGAAAAGGGTGATTACAACCATGCATCATTTTAATATTCACCTGTTTTGATATACAGCATATGTAAAATTAGCATGTTCACTAACCCAAAATACAAACGAAACAGTTTTGATGTCCACTCACCGATATCTGTTTAAAGCCTAAAAGTTTATTATTTGCCTGCAGATTTCAGAAATTGTAGTTTGAGACCAACTTGAGATTGACTCTGCTGGGATGAGCTTGTGGCTGTGGGTTGTTTCTCTGTTGGTGAACACTTTGATTTCATTATGAATATAAGGTTAACAGCAAGGCATGTCCAGATAAAAAGTTTTGATAGAAAGTTATGCTGCAGGTTCCTGATGAGCTGTTTCTCTGAAAATGGTGTCAAAATGCTGTGTATGTGTGTGTGTCGTGGGGGTGTTGGGGGGTGAATAGGTGTATGTATGTGTGTGTGCAAAAATGATTCTTTAGACAGCTGCAAACAACCTATTTTGATGTGTAGTGGTCACTGTAAATGTTAACAATTGTAAAACACTAGGAGCCCCTGTGAGAAGGGGTGCCAGTTATTACTATTATTACAGCTCAAAGTAATCCTGACAGGAATTTCTTAACACCATAGATATCTTGCTTTAGACCCAATGTTTTAACTCGAGACAATAAAATTCCAGTGATAAATGTCTGGAGCCTGTGATTGGGGCCTCCTTGGGGTATTTGAGAGTATCATTTTCACTGTTTTAGTTGGAGTTGGTGTGTATGCATGTTGGCGGGACACAAGTTGGTTGAATGGGTTCATGGACTTGGATTTGTACCTAGAGTTTGCTGTTACAAAATTGTGTTTATGCTGTTTAATGTTATTGTTCTCTGCAGTTGTTTTGATTTTGCTTGTACGTTAGCTGCACAGTTGTTTTAATATTTCTGATGCTTCTTCTTGTCTTTTAATGTGATTTAAAAACAAACAAAAAATCATCATATTGTTCACTTCTTGTTACAGGCAATAGTGCATGTACAACTATCATCACAGTAAGGTCCAAATGCGTTAGGATATGCCAGTAACCCAATAATTATTTTGTGGCTTGATTTTGCTCATAAAGCACTATGTAAAAAGAACTTTTGGCTGGCATTAGTGACACTTTTTGTACACCTTATTTTGGAAACTGTCCTTGTTTCGGGCTCTACCCATCGTGATCTCAGACCCAGAACTTGCCATTTTGTTTGAAATAAATATTGATGATTTGGCCAGATACTTACTAACAAGGGATGTTCCTGGTATTTTGTAAACAGTCTTCTGGCAGTTTTTCTGTGCTTAGCACCAGCACAATAAAGAAAGGACAAAGAAAACAATGTCCTTCCTTTATTTTGACAAGGATTTTTCATGGGGAAGGGTCAAATTAGGGGGGGGGGGGCTTTTTTTCTTCTTCTTTCTTCTTTTTTGTTGCTGTTGATGCAATGTATTCTTCACTTGTACAACAGTAATAGTGACAGTACTGATGATTTGGCCAGATACTTACAATGGATGTTTCTGTTATTTTGTAACGACTTCTGACAGTTCTGCTGCCCGTAACACCAGCACAATAAAGAACAAAGAAAAGAATGCCACTCCTTTATTTTGACGAGTATTTTTCATGGGGAAGGGTAAAATAAATAAAAATGTTGTGTGTGTGGTGGGCGGGGGTGTCTTTTTTCTTCGTCTTCTTTCTTTCTGCTTTTTGGTTGCTGTTGGTGCAACGTACGCTTCACTTGTACAATAGTGATTGTCAAAGTATCAGTGTATGGACTGAAAAAACTTCAACCAGACACGTCAACATAAATCGGCCAAAGTTGGACATGTATAGTCTTTTGATAGGTGAGAGGTGTTGCTGTGGATTTAAGTCTGTGCCCTGTTAAGAACAGGTTATATACTGAGTGTGTGTGTTCTTCTTCTTCTTTCTTTTTTGTTGCTGTTGGTGCAATGTACTCTTCACTTGTACAACAGTAGTAGTCACAGTATTGGTGTGTGAATTGAAGACTTCATGCACAGACACATCAGCACAAATCCAAATGTACATGGTTGCTTTGGGCCAAAGTTGGACATGTATCATCTTTGTGAGCGGTAACAGGTGTTGCCGTGGATCCAAAGTGTGCCCTGTTAAGAACAGGTTATATGCTGTTGATTTTGTTTACTCCAGCCCCCCCCCCCCCCCCAGCCCAGTTCCTCCCTCCCCTGTCAGCCCCCACCCCACCTCACAACCCCACCCCCTCTACCACCACCACCATCTTCTGTAATGTTATTATCATGCATTTTGTTGGTCTGAATGGTAAAACTGTGATTTTATGAACTTGGATCTTATTAGCTGCACTTTTATTTTGCATTTTTAATTTGTCAGGTTTCTTCTGGTGGCTTTATTCTTTTATTTTTTTAAAAGTCAGGTCTCCTTGTTATATTGCAGGTCAGTATGTTCTGACCATTTTGCATTTATTTCATCATTAAAGAGAACAATGAAAAAAAAAAAAAGAGTATGGACTTGGATCTTATTATCTGCACTTTTATTTTGCATTTTTAATTTGTTAGGTTTCTTCTGGTGGCTTTTTTTTATTTTTATTTTTAAGTCAGGTCTCCTTGTTATATTGTAGATCAGTATGTTCTGGCCATTTTGCATTTATTTTATCATTAAAGAGAACAATGAAAAAAAAGGTGTGTGTGTGTGTGTGCCTGTGCTTGCATGTTTGTGTGAGTGTAGGTGTGTGGGTGGGCAGTAAAGAGATATTATGCTGCTCCGATATCAGAGGATGTTATACATGGATGCATTCTCATGACTTCACCAAAAACCATTGCAATGCAGCATGACAAGCTCCTGCACAGGCCCCAGACGTTAGTTCACTTTGCCCTTAATGCCTTTACTGCACTTTGCAATGTTGCTCAAACAAAAGTCACTCCTAAAATGTTGCTCCAGCATATTTTTCACCATTGAAATCGCCTCAAGGCATGTAGTTACAATGGTGAAGTTGTATGTTTCAAGTTCAAAGTTGCTTGATGTCCACAGAGACACTTTTTTTTAAAACTATTATTTTTAAGGACTAGGACAGGGAGCCCAGCATGGCCATCTGGACTTTCAAACAGCCCCTGAGCTCTGACTGCTCCAACTGAATGGACCCATTAATACGGCACTAGATGGATGTCACATATCACGTATCAAAATAAGGGACTCAACATCAGGTGTCTGAATCACGTACATTAAGTGATTGTTAGCTCAAGCTTTAAACAGCTCTAAGAAAACGTCGCGTGTATTTCCATGCATGCCATGTGAGAGTTACCGTAAGTGACTCGGGTCTTTGTTGTTGCACTTGTGTTATGTATTTTGAGCGCTAATTAACTCCCTTGTGTGCTGATTCTACACGAGCGCTCTGGGCCTCGCTCTGTTTCAGATTTTTCGCTCTAAGAAAAAAGAAGACTAAAAACATGTTTCTGCAGGTCTTCTGCAATATTGGTAGGAATCACTAATCATACAGCAGCGTAGCAGCCATGCTTACAGACACAACACAGACATAATAATCCATATGAAATAAGTACCACCATATAAACTGATGCTTTGGAGTTTGAGAAAGACAAACAAGAAATTTCTTGAAATCATATACTGCTTTTGCCCCTAACAATAAGTGTCAAAATATAAGCATGTGAATTTCCTGGCCTGGGATTATATCTTGAGCCTACCAAAGATCGTATAGCTTATCAATAAAAAAATAATGCTACAGATTTCTGTGTCGCCGCACGTGCCAGCCGCTCTTCTGGAAGCACATAAACTGGAAGCGTAGAGTGGTATGTGAAAAATGTTCCCAGGAGAAATCAACAGAAGGGAGGCAGAGCTGGGCTCATCACTTAGCTGGGTGGATTTTCTTGCACCTGAGTTGTTCCTCAACAGCTGCTTTTCAGACACTGTGACTTCCACACAGCAGTGTTACTAGAGAACAGCCTGGCACAAGTACTGTCCGTAACTGATGGTAATAATGATAACAAAAATGATAAACAAAACACACACACATAGCTTGATTTCAAGTCAGCTGGACTGTATCTGCTTCTGTCCCCTCTCTGGCATATTCCCTAAATATCTGCCAGTTCCGAGCTTCAGCCCGCCCACACATCAGCCAGACAATTAGGCCGATCCGCATCCGGCCGACACTTGTACGCCTGAGCGTAATTGAAACATTCAACTGGTGAAAGAACGTGTGTGTTTTTGCCAGGCTCTTTCCGGTGATTCAGCCTCCTCTTTCACTCAAAATGCCCTCATGAGTGAAACTTATTCGTCATACACTTGTTCAAAAACTACCGAAATTCTGTGTTCACTAATTCGCACAGCTGTGACGTTTGTCACGTGCGTCAGTGTCGGCGGGTGTGCGTGCGTGTCTGCACATTGCCACCGTCAATGTTGTAAAGTATTTCTCTTCTTTCATGGTGCTTCTCATCCACAGAAACCTCTGGACGGGCGGAGACGGGGGTGGGGGTGGGGGGTTAGAGACTGAGGCCAAATAGATCGTCCAAGCGCTCCGACCGGCCGCAAAGACTGAAGAGACCGTACGTCATGAGCCGCCACGTACCGCCAGAAGCCGCGTAACGACGAAGCGCTCCCCGAGGCTGGACCCCGATTGGCACGGCCCTACTGGTACTGGGTCCTGTGGAAGGGCATGTCAAAGGAAAATGATTTGTTCTGGCGGCGACTTTTCTTCTGGTTCCTTGATGTTCAGTCGGGGTGTTCTTCAATCAATATTTAGCTGTGGGCGCCGTACACCCGTACCAGCGTTTCATTCATAGGGGCCGTGGAGCCGGCAACACTGAGCCATAATATAAAGTCAGTCTATAAACAACAACGTTTAAAGCCTCAGAGGCGAACCGGAATCGAACCTACATCCATCTTTTGTGCCCCCGGCGCCGCCCCGCCCCTACCCTCTGAGACTTTTTTGCGGCACTGTCTTCCTTGCCTTCCCAAGGGAATTTCTCTCCGCCGGCTGGTCTTCCTATCAAATTGTCCTCGGTGAACCCACCAAGTCACTCCCATTCACGACGCATGCGCAGTGACCTTATTCAGCAATGAGGCGCAGGAAAATGGAGCGAAAAAGCAGTGTCAAATTCTATTAGAACTATGTTTGAGTCCCGGAATCGCCTCGAAACTGGGCCTTTTCTCTTAAATTACTGGATGGTAAAATGAAGGCGATGGTTGGTGGGTGCTGTGTGTGCTCTGACGAGCGTGGCTGGGCCGAGAACCCGTTAGTTTACTGTGACGGACATCTTTGCAATGTTGCCGTCCACCAAGGTAAGACAACTCGTGATTATTACGCTGACCGACTGCAACCAGACTGTTTTCCGATCGGTTTTACATTTTGAATTACCTGACTGCTTTATTTGTATACAATTTCTTTTCCAGCGTGTTATGGTATCGTGGCGGTGCCTTCCGGACCGTGGTATTGTCGGAAATGCGAGTCGCAAGAAAGAGCTGCTCGTGTGGTAAGTCAGTGTCCGCCATATTTTCTTCTTTTAGAATGTAAACAGAAGCACATGTGTTCTGTTGCCAGGAGGATGCTAAGATGGGCTGAGCGAGCATATTGATCTTGTTTTATTGGTGTGCTCTGTAGGTTACATGATAAAGAAAATATATAACATATTGAAAATGTACAAAAACGCTTTACCAAACGAATTATCATCATGAATAACCATGAACAATAATTCACAATGTTAAAATTATGCAGAGCCTGGGGTTGGAATGCATTTTTATACAGGACAGCAAGAGGTGGTAATAATATTACTGAAACTTTCAAAATCATATGCAGATCCAAAAATTGTCTGTTCTTTGTGTAAGCTAACTGAATTGGCTGGAGTAGTAGAAATGGAGACAGAGCCTAAGAGGTCACCCTTGCAGAACTTGAGAACACTGAGACAGGTTTTGGCCATATTTATGAATTTACATCACTATCACTAGTAAGTAGACAGTAGTATCAGTATCACATCACTCTAGTATCAGAGATTAGTTGTACAGTTTGTGTCATTTAGGAAAACTGGTCTATGGTGACTACCAAAACAGAAGAAATTACTACAATACTACTTTATTTTTTTAGCACTAGTACTGTAGTAGTAGTAGTAGTAGTAAGTACTACAAATTACTAGTTAGGTATTCACAAACCACAAGGGCAAAATTAAGCAGCAGATGACCTCATTTGCATAATTATACTTTGCACATGGAAGAACCTTTGCAGAATGCCTAGATTAAGACTTCATTAACAGTTATTGATATTTCAGAGCTAGTGTGACCTCCTCATTCCAAATGGCAAATTATATACACTTGAAATGTACACTGTTAAACTTAAAGACATTGATCCCTGTATCAGTGTATGTGAAAACTGCAGCATTTTTCCATGGTATGTGCACTGACTGAGCATTTGTTCAGTTATAATCTGATTACTGCTTACATCTTTTAAATTACAAACAGCCATGTAAGTTTGAAGTTGAACAAAGTGTGTTTGTTCATTTACAGCGGTGCGAGTTGTGTCCTCAGAAAGATGGGGCCTTAAAAAGAACAGATTCTGGAGGTAAGTCAGTGTGTTCTGTGTAGTAAGTTTGCATACATTACATGTATCATTTGTATGTATTTATCATTGTATGTCATCCTCAGTTCATGAATTTGAATTATAGTCATATTATGATATATGTTTATTGTTACATGTACTGTTACTATATTACATTATTGGGGGGAGGAGATAAGGCAAGGTAAGGCTACAGGTTATGAGCATGCAAAAATAACCTTTGGCAGCAAATAACAATGTGTTGCCAACAAAAGGGTAGAAATTCTACTACTAGTACTGTAGTAGTAGTACTGTACTAGTACACAGTAACCCTTAGGAGCCTGATCAGTACCTCTAGCAGTAGTAGTGTTAATGATTTAGATTAATTTTTTTTTTTGGGGGGGGGGGACAAGTTTGTTCAATGTTTGTTACTGTTAAATCCATAAGTTTATCTTGGAGATTACTTAGGTTTGGTACTTTGTGTAATTCTACTGCAGCTGGTTCTCTTTTGGGGTATGGTACCTGAATTGTTTTAGTGTTTGTGTGTGTGTTGGGGGGGGGGGGGGATCTGAAACAGAATGACTGCTAGCATGCTAAAACAAGATCCAAACACAAAAAGGTTCAAACAAATGCTTATTTATTTTGACATGGACACACAGTATTTTGTGGCTTGACAAAGGGGATTTCCCCCGAAATTTGCTTGCTGTAACTGTGCCCATGTCAAAATAAGTAAAGCGTTTGTTTGAACCTTTTTGTCTTTGGATCTTGTTTGTGGGGGAGAAGAACATTGTCGTCACAAAGAAGTATACTAATTACTATTACCATGTTTCGGATGTAATTTGTTTTGACAGGTGAGACCATAAAACCTCTAAGGTGTGTGTGTGTGTTGTGTCTGTGTAGTGGCCACTTCATCCAGACAGATTGTTCCACAACTTCAGTTGTGTTCTCCATGCATAAAACTGATTTTTCTTTAACATCTTTCAATCTTTTCCCATGGTGGGGGGGGGGCGGGGGGGGGGGGGTGAAGACAATATTGGAGTGTTCACTTTAGTAACAGTATACTGTGGCTGTGCTTATTTGGTATGTGTGGTATATATTATGCATCAGTAATATCCATGCATGCATGTGTGTTGTGTACACTGGTGGAAAACAATTGCTTCAGGTTGGTGCCATGTGGTGTGTGCACTTTACATACCTGAGGCATGGTTTGCTGATGTCCACACCATGGAACCTATTGTCCTCAAGTCCGTCCCCCAGGACAGATTCAGCAAGGTAAGGATTTAAAGGAGTGAAATTCTGTGGTGCATAGTTATGGTGCTTATACATACATGTATGTATGTAAAAGACCAAGTTTATTTTTCACTGACCATAAACATTGCAGAACAGCAACTGTCGCTACAGCAACAAAGGTAGACTTCCAGTGCCACTAATGTGCTCAGATGTGTCCAGACCAGGACTACAGTGCCACATGGAAAAGTAGTCAAGCAGGAAAGCATGATACAGCTCGGTGCAACACCTCTGAACTCAATCAGCCACCGCCAAACGAAGGCGTGTGGGGGGGGGGGGGGGGGGGGATGTTATGCTACATTCGTCATGATATAAACATAGGGTTATGTAGTATGGTTGTCAGTGTTCACTTCATGGAGCAATTGATTACAGTTTGTTCCGCTGTGTGTATACTGCTACTGTTACTTTGGTGAGATGCTGTGGCTGATGTGGAGAGCATGGTTTTTCTAAGGTGTGCTACATTTGTGAGGAGAAGAAGAAGGACCTGACGAAGAACTACACAGGGGCCTGCATGCAGTGCAATAAGGCAGGATGCAGGCAGTTCTTCCATGTGACCTGGTGAGCACCCGGCCTGACTTCTGTTTGCATACGGGGTGGTTGCTGTAGAGGGGTTCCTCTGCAGTGATAATTGAACCCGCAACAAATACAGACATGCAGATGATGCACACACACATAGTGCATACACACATGCACACAGATACACGATCACACACAGAAGTGAGACATGCACATGGTGACACAAATGTGCATGCACATATACACAGCCACACATGCACACACACACACACACACACACACACAGAGTAGTTGCATGCGTGTGCACACACACACACACAGAGTTGTCATGTACACACACATGCACGCACACACACACACACACACACACACACACACACACAGTAGTTGCATGCGCACACACACACACAGACAGAGTTGTCATGTACACACACATGCACGCACACACACACACACACACACACACACACACATGCACACAGTAACACACACACACACACCTAGCTGCATGCCAACAGGAGGGTTGGTTGTGAACAAAGCTTTATTTGATTTTGACAATGGAGTGTGAAGAGCAAGGTTTAAATGATAGCTGTCAAAAGATAACAGCCTCTTGTAAGGGTGTTATGTCATCATCAGGTCCAGAGAGTAAGGCTTTTGTCTGAAGCCCGTCAGAATCATTATGAGAATGTTGCCAGGTACAAGTCTCATTGCCCTGGTGCGATGTATGTGTGCGTGCATGTGTATGTGCATTTATGTCGTATGCATTGAATTTTGACAATATGTATTAGTAAAGAATGTGTAAGCGTTTAGGGCCAGTGTGGGTTAGGCGCTCTAAGTATTTGTTAGTATTATTGTAATAATATTATTAGGCATAGAGTGGATAATTATAATATTGGGTACTTAGAGTGCTTAACCAGCACAGGCCCAAAGCACTTACATGTTGTCTAAATGTACATATTTCAAGATTCAATGCATACAGTACACACACACACACGCACACACACACACACACACACACACACACACACACACACACACACACACACACACACACACACTAAGATACACACATACTCACATGCACATACACACACACACACACACATACAGAGTTGTATATCGGGGCAATGGGACTGAAGAAAAGTCTTTTGAAAAGTCTTTTGAATAATTCCAGTGAGTCCAAAGATAACTGGATAATTCCACTGAGTCCCGAGAGGCTAAACATGGTGACCTGTGTTGTTTCAGTGCTCAAGGCCAAGGTCTCCTGTGCGAGGAATCTGGGAATTCTGGGGACAATGTGAAGTACTGTGGCTACTGTTCTTTTCATTACAAGAAAATGGTGAGGAAAATAACATGTACATCTGAATAAAGTTGCAATGATTGTAACAGTGAAAAATCTTAGTTTATAGGATGTTTCTCATTCTTACAAAGCACCACAGTATCACCTTGAAGCTTTGAAAGCCTGCTGCTGTCTCCCTTGTGTGTTGATTCAACTGCCAATCAGCCCATTTTTTTTTTCTTTCTTTCTTTTCTTTTTGGCCAATCACCTTTTAGAGTACATTTACTCATTGTGCTGGCATCTTTCTCCTTCCATAATTACAATGAAAATCAAAATGGACATGGCTTTTTTTTCTTGTTTTCAAACAACATGTGATAATAACTATGATAATAACTCCTGTTGAACTGACACTGACCAGCTTTTAGAAAACAATGGCCTCTTGTCAGGGTGAGCTGTGGTCATCATATCTACTGAATAATGTATGGCAGTGAATTATGTGCATGGTTGTGATTGTTGTTCATTTTATTATAGTTTACATCCCTTTTGATGGCTTTGCTTGAATGTGGCAGCAGTGTTAGAAATATAAAGTTAAAGGTTTACTGGAATTTCCATGCAGTTCAGTTCATACTGTTTGTTGTTACAGACATCATCTAAAAAAAGACATGATTGTGAACATGATGCTTTATTGAGTAGATTGAATGTATATATTCAAAGGAGATATTTGACACATTTTTTTCAGTTAATAAAAATTAAAAAAAAATAAAAAGTTACTACCAGATTCCTCAGATATACAGTGGAGAGATCTTTGAAACTCTGCATGATAAAAGTCTCTTGGGAGATTTGTACAGCCATGTTAGTTCTGGTGTTCAAGGGGGAGATATCTGATGAAAGTAATATTCTCCCTTGTCTCTGTGAATGCAAGTGACTCAGTGTCTGCTGTTCTTGTGTTTGTTGTGTATACTTATAGATAGTATACACAAGGCATATAATTGCCTTCTGTGGACTTGCAACTTGTCTTACATTCTGTTGGGTTAATGTGCAGTCTGTATACAATTTTTGGCATTAGATATCCACCCAGAAGAAAGATGCAAACATCAAAACCATTCCAGCCTTCAAACCGATTCCTGCTGCTAATGCTAGTCCAGAGACCACTCCGGAAAAAGTGGGGGTGGGACCACCCAAGTTTGACAAGGAAAAAAGGGTGAGGACGAGAGAACTTACTCTGTGCTTGAGTGATTGGTCATTCTAACAGTGAGTGAGCATTTGTGTGTGTGTGTGTGTGTGTGTGTGTGTGTGTGTGTGATGTGTGCCAGTATGCATGATCATTACATTGTGTGCAGTTAGATGTCCAAGAAGATGGTGTGTGCAGGGGTGCATGAGTGGATGCATGTGTGTGTACATGCTGGTGTGCATTGTTATACCATTTTTGAGTGGACTCAAGGCAGCAGAGCAACTGAATGTCAGCTTGGTATGTGTGTGTGTATGTATGTGTGCATGCATGTATGCGTGCATAATCCTTCCATTGTTTGTGTGGATTTAAGACAGCAGAGCAGGTGAATGTCAGCTGTGGGTGGTATGTGAGTGTGTGTGTATGTGTGTGTAAGTGAGTGCTTGCATGTATGTGTGTGTGTGTGTGTGAGTGCATGTATATGTGTGTGTCTGTGCACATGCCTAACACTGTCATTGTGTGGACAGTTGTCCAAGCCAGCAGAACAGAAGGGAGGCAGCTGTGGTGACAGTGTCAACAACTCTGGAGTCAAGCCGCACCCGTGCAAGCCCCGCCCTGTTTTTTTACCCTCGCTCAGCACCAGTTCTATCAACTCGGACTCCTCCACAGAACTCCAGGGACTGACAGATGTGGAAGTGAAAAAAAACATGACAGGCGGCGGTGGCGGTGAGTCTGAACCCACAGGCAATCATGACACTGGGTCACTGCCAAGTGGGACCGGTGTCATGGTGACCGCTGCCCCGGTGGCCCCTCGCAGTCACAGTGCCATCAGTGTTGAAAACCTGACTCTGAGCTCCTCGTCCTCCAGCAATAATGGTGAATGTCGACTTGGGCAGGAGTCTGCTTTCACTTCCTCCGAGAACTTGTTTGCTCCGCTGTGCAATTCATCTCATGGACTTGCTGGTGGCAGCGGGGTGTTTGGAGGTGTGGCTGCCGGTGGGGTGAGTGTGTCGGCCAGCCAGCCAGCATCCTCAGCCTATGAGAACTGTTTCCCAGGCAGTGGCAATGGTTCCAACAGCACTGTTGGAGCGATAGGACTCAGTGGGTTGCTATCTGCACCGCTGGCATCACACAACCCTCTGTCCGGTGTTCACGAACCAGAGACTACTACGGCAAAACGACAAAGGTCCAAGTGAGAAACTGTCTTTTGACTTTTAATATAACCGACTTGTGTGATTTAGAAAAAAACAATCGATTGAAAAAAAAGAAAAAGAATCTACTTACAAACTATAAACTCTTGGACAAGATTAAGCATGATCGAAGAACTGTGTGTGTGGCTGCATTAACTGTATTTCGTAAAACAAAGTTTATGTTGTTGGTAATTGTTTTTTGTTGTTGTTGTTTGTGCAGCTGCTGTCTAGCTCAGTAGACTTTTCCCTTTACTGTGTGTGTGTGTGTGTGGGGGGGGGGGGGGGGGGGCATACTGTCAATCTAAATACAGTCATTGTGGTGGTGACAGTGTATTGGTAGATATAGTGCATAGGTTCTAGTCTTCTACTTCATCCAGCCTCTGTGACAACAACTTGGCATCTTTTTTTAAATTAATTTCTTAACTGCAAAGTTGATTGTTCAGTTTCATAAGAAATATGAAGTGACTGTCTAAAGGTTTAAAGGTTAAATGATACTGGTCATTCATACAGTAAAACCTTTGAGTCTGAGATGTACTCTTTGTTTCATTGTTCTGTGTCTATGTGTATAGAGTATGGTGGAAATAATTTTGTTTCAGTTTGTTTAATCATTTCCTTGTCCTTAGGACGTGGTAATTCGTATGACATCCTGCTTGAATTCTAATGCTGTATGTGTATGTCTTTGCGCATGTGCAATCTCATGTGGTACACATTTCTCTGAAAATGAAGCTTTAAAGATCAAACCCCGTTTGAGTCTCATCTTGGCAGGAGATTGACACAAAGTTGTCAAACAAACTTGCATGCTTTTGATTCGATCCAAACACCAGAAAGGTTAAAAGAAATGTTAATTTGATATGACAATATGCTAGCAGTTATACTTGTTCCAGAGTGTTTGATTAGCATAACCTCTCCTAAATGTTTAAGTCCATGATGGAATTGGGAGGGAATCTGCATCAGTGGAAGAAACCCTTTAGCAGGAAAAGGGTTAAGGCTATACTTTACTACATGATATGATCAAATATTTTTTTTTTTATTCATCAAGATACAAAGCGTAAAAATGTCAATTTTCCTTTGACACATGGGTCCAAGACTCAAGAAGGTACATTTAAAATAACAATAAATATAAAATAAACACGTAAAATATATCTCACTCTCTAATGTGCTATTGTTGTGTATGTATGCACGGTAATGTTTGATAGAATCAGTGTCAGTGTTTGTGCAGTGTTGTATAAAAAGAGATTGTGGGATGTGTTTTTTCTTCTTTATAGTATTCTGCATTTTTGTTTTCAAGTTATTTTTCAGAGAAGGTCGAAGCAGTTTTTTGCTCTGGATTCCTCTTCTTCTTCTTTTTTTTTCTCTTCTTTTTTTCTTCCTGCTTTGTAGAATTAATGTCTTGTTACTGTTGATTTGTTGGTGTTTCTTTGGCTTGTTTGTTGTTTTACATGTGTTGCTAGTATGGTCTTGCCATGGATACAGCTGCTGGTCATACGAGTCATAAGAAGAGAAAACTGGAACAGCATGTAATTGTTAAGTCCGTAAATTACTAGCTATAAGTAATAACTTCTCTTTGTCCTAATGTCAATAATCTTGATGAAAATAAGTGGCCCCTGGAGGTTAAAATAAAAAATAAATAAAATAAAAATCCAATGTTTAATACTAATAGTAGGTTATTTGGATGTTGCTTTAGATTTCACGGTGATGCTTCTGATGATTGTTTCACATTGTGTTCTGCAGGAGTGTGTGCTGAAACTGGCACACAGGCATAAAACTGTGCCCCCCACCCCCCACCACCCCCCACCCTCACTCTTCCCACTTTTGCGTCATGATGTCCCGTACAATTAATCAAAGCTAAAACATTAAAAACTGTACAATACACAGTATCATGCACATATCCATGGCCTCTTTATTACAGTTCTCAGTGACTGAAGATTAGCACCAGCAGCTGGAGACCCAGGTATTTGACTTTCTGACAGTGCATGCTCAAGTTTGACTGTTAGTGCATGTTTCATTTGTAGATTGAATTAAATGTCACGGCTGGAAGTACTTTACTGCTTAATGTAAAGTCAAATCAAGTTGTTCACATGTTCTTGCAGGATTTACTATTTAGTCTGTAGACTTTCACATATTATAAATTCAGAGTATTTACACAATGGTGATTAGTCTTGGGCTCGTGTGTAGAAGACTCAGACAGAGAGCAATGAACGGACTGATGACTGATGCTAAAGTTAAAGCGAAGTGTTGTTTGGTGGTTAGATCTCAGGACCCTAAAGACAAGAAGGAGAAGAAGCCCAGAAAGCCCAGCGGTGAGGCGAAGAGCAAAGGCTGCCGCGGTGGTGGCACCAGCACGAGTAGCAGCAAAGGCAAGAAGGACGGGAGCCAGGGCCTGGCCGTTTCAGGCTCTGCTTTAGGGTGAGAACAGTGCTTGAGGGCAGGAACAGTGCTGTAGGGTGAGAACAGTGCTTTAGGGTGAGAACTGTGCTTTAGGGTGAACAGTGCTGTAGGGTGAGAACAGTGCTGTAGGGTGAGAACAGTACTTGAGGGCAGGAACAGTGCTTTAGGGTGAGAACAGTACTTGAGGGCAGGAACAGTGCTGTAGGGTGAGAACAGTGCTTTAGGGTGAGAACAGTACTTGAGGGCAGGAACAGTGCTGTAGGGTGAGAACAGTGCTGTAGGGTGAGAACAGTACTTGAGGGCAGGAACAGTGCTGTAGGGTGAGAACAGTGCTTTAGGGTGAGAACTGTGCTTCAGGGCGAAAACAGTGCTGTAACTGTGTAAGGTGAGAACAGTGCTTTAGGGTGAGAATGGTGCTAGGGGTGAGAACAATGCTGTAGGATGAGAGCAGTTCTTTTTGGTGGGCATTATGGGAACATTGTTTTAGTGTGTGAGCAAGGCTTTGTGAGAGCAGTATTTTAGGGTGAGAACAATGCTTTAGTGCTGTAGGGTGAAAGCAGTTCTTTTTGGTGGACATCATGGAAACAGTGTTTCAGGGTGAGAGCAGGGCTTTGTGAGAACAGTGTTTTAGGGTGAGAACAAGGCTTGGTGAGAACACTGTTTTAGGGTAAGAACAAGGATTTGTGAGAACAGTGTTTTAGGGTGAGAACAAGGGTTTGTGAGAACAGTGTTTTAGGGTGAGAACAAGGCTTGGTGAGAACACTGTTTTAGGGTAAGAACAAGGATTTGTGAGAACAGTGTTTTAGGGTGAGAACAAGGGTTTGTGAGAACAGTGTTTTAGGGTGAGAACAAGGATTTGTGAGAACAGTGTTTTAGGGTGAGAACAAGGATTTGTGAGAACAGTGTTTTAGGGTGAGGACAGTGTATAGGGTGAGAGCAAGGCTTTGTGAGAACATAGTTTTAGGTTGAGAGCCAGGCTTTAAAGTGGGAACAGTGCTGTAGTGTGAGCAGTGCTTTATGATGGGGTTTTTGCGTGAGGGTGAGGACATTGCTGTAGGGTGAGAGCGGCAGTTTACCATGAGGATCATGCTCTAGGGTGAGAACAGTTTTAGGATAACAGCAAGCCTTTGTGAGAACAGTGTTTTACTTTTAGGGTGAGACTGAGACTGAGAGAAAGGCCTTAGAGTGAAAGACTACTGTATATTGAGAGCAATGCTTTATGACAGGGATCATGCTTTAGGGTGAGAACATTGCTGCAAGGTGAGCAACCTGTACCTTGGGGGTTGCGCTTGAAGGTGAGGACAGTCACAGTGTTTTACAGTAAAAACAGTGCTTTAGGGTGAGAACATTGCTGCAAGGTGAGCAACCTGTACCTTGGGGGTTGCGCTTGAAGGTGAGGACAGTCACAGTGTTTTACAGTAAAAACAGTGCTTTAGGGTGAGAACAGCGCTGTCGGGTGACAGCAGTACCTTACCATATAGGTCATGCTTCAGGGAGAAAACAGTGTTTTAGGGTGAGGGCTAGGCTTTTTGAGAACAGTGTTTTAGGGTGAGGGCAAGGCTGTGTGAGAATGGTGTTTTAGGGTAAGAACAAGGCTTTAGACAATTAGAGATAATGATGTAAGATGAGACACCCAGAGCAGTGTTTGTGGTGGGGATCATGCTGAAAATTGTGGTCATGCTGAAAAGTATAGCAGTTACTCATTAACTTGTCTTTTGTATCATGGAACACCTGGTAGGTTGTATCCTGTATCTTATAATTATCTGTGATCATTTGTGGCTGAAGAAAGGTGTAGCGAAGTGGACTCTTCCTTGAAGTAGAAGCTGGAACATTTGAAAGCTTTGCTGTTCTTTTTATTATATATCTGTTCCTTGTTTTCTGACTTCATGTGTGTGTGTATCCCCCCCCATTTGTATACACATGCGTGTGTGTGTCTCCTCTCTATTCCTCTTCTGTCTTTGGTCTGATTGCTTTTTTAGTCTTTGTTAAAAGTGGGCTTCCTTCCCATGCGTGATAGCATTGCATGTGTGTATGCTGTGCTTTTGTGCAGGACGTAGGACTTAACTGGACAGATCATAGAGACACAACCAGGGAAACTTTGGGTAGCACTGCATGTGTGTATGCTGTGCTTTTCTGCTGGATAAAATCTGTAACTGGATAGATCATAAAGACACAACCAGGAAAACTTTGGATAGCGTTGCATGTGTGTATGCTGTGCTTTTCTGCAGGATAAAGTATGTAACTGGATAGATCAGTAGAGACACAACTAGGGAATCTTCGGAACATGTGTTGTGAGTCATCGTAACATTTTGTGTAAAACCAGTAGTAATGAGAGAGATGGAATTTCACACAAGCAGTAATCAGAGAAACAGAATTTGACACATGTACACATGTCTCAAATTCCATCTGTGTGTTGCACACGTCTTTGTAATCAGAAGCAGACTTTCGGTCGGGCAGGCCTGGAGTGCTTTGTGTAGACCTGGCAAGCAAAGGGAGTTAATGAATTAATTGTAATAGGGCTTGATTGACATCACTTGTATTTCACAAGGGACGCAACAACATAAGACCTAACTCGCATACAATAACTGAGGGACAAGCTTTCACTAGCATAGCTTGGGGATTGCTGGGGTACACAAGCCCTGCCACCCCACCAAGGCACCCACACTTACGGTGGGGGGGGGGGGGGGGGGGATAGGGGTGTTCTGCATTTATATTCATTAATCATAACACTGTCTGGAACTTGCAGCAGAGGCAGGCAATTCTGCATTTATATTCATTAATTGTAACACTGTCTGGAACTTGCAGCAGAGGCAAGCAATTCTGCGTTTATATTCATTAATCATAACACTGTCTGGAACTTGCAGCAGAGGCAAGCAATTCTGCATTTGTATTCATTAATTGTAACACTGTCTGGAACTTGCAGCAGAGGCAGGCAATTCTGCATTTGTATTCATTAATTGTAACACTGTCTGGAACTTGCAGCGGAGGCAGGCAATTCTGCATTTATATTCATTAATTGTAACACTGTCTGGAACTTGCAGCGGAGGCAGGCAATAGAAACAGTTTGGCCAGGGGACTGCAGGATTTCCAACAAGCATTGCATTGTTTAATGTAGTATCGCTGCTGCAGGAGTAGACTTTTTGCTGAGAAAGAATGTGCAGCAGCGGATTGGCTGCAAGTGGGAAGCCTAGTTGCAACTGAAGTCTCTCAAGCAGCGTCTTATGCAGGGGCATCGGCACCAGGCTAAAGAGTAAGCCCGTAGACTCCAAATAAGGCTGTATTTTATAATCGTACAGAAAATTGGAAAGACCTTATGTAAGTAGTGTCCAACAAAAAGCCTTTGTTTTAAATGCAGTGCCGTTTATGGGTGAAGCAGGGCGACTGCATGCAAGTCCGGCTGCTTGTCTTTCAGTGTTAGTCTGCGGTTATCACCAGCTGAGTGCGTATCAGTGCAGTCTTTATTCTGCAGGGTAATTTATTAATTACATTAGAATCTCCCTGGAGATTGAGACCACCAGAGCAGACCCCCTGACGTCCCCCCACCCCCCACCCCAAAATGTTAAAAAAATAGCAGGAACAAGGGCGCAGTGGGGGGGATTTCAGTCACTGTCTCAGGTAGATTTTTACCTTTTTTGAGGGCATTTGTCTGCAGTGGCCATCACTGGAGAACTAGACGGTAGAACCATAATCAGAAATCCTGTTGATCTGCATGGAAAACAAGTGAAATGACTGTATGTGTCATTGTGTGACTGTAGTGTTTGCTGGTGTTGCAGGTGCAGGCATCACAACTGTGCCAGCAGTGTGTTTGGAGGTGGTGCTGAGCGAAGTGGTTGCATACATGTGTGACTGTAGTGTTTGCTGGTGTTGCAGGCATCACAACTATGCCAGCAGTGTGTTTGGAGGTGGTCCCTGCTTCCAGAGTCCAGTTTCTCTCACCAGCTTTTCGTCACCTGGTATGTGCCTCATCACCTTTGTTACCATTTTGTCTGTGTTGGTAGTGCTGCGCTGGGGCTGCTTGCTTTTTCCTCAGAAGCCACAGTTATGTGACAGATGCAAAACCCAATGTCTATATCTAAGCAGCTGTATCTGTCTGCTTCTCCTCAGGTTGTGGCAGAAGTACTAGGGACAGGTCTGGTTCCACGAATCCAAAATATTGAAACTGGTTTCTGATCAGAAAACTCTGTTGTCAGGTCATGGCACTGACAACATATTTGGCATGTCTTTTTGGTTATAAAACATTATACTTTCTAGCATTGTGATGCTTGCAATATACATGTTTATTCTTGGACAAGTGCCCTGAAAGTTGCTCTAACTTGCTTGCGAATATTCACATGTAATTTCTTTCTTTTATTTCCTGGTCATTGTGAAAGTAGGGCCCAAACATGAGTGTTGACGCTTCAGGGCCAAAGCAGTACCCTGGACTCTTGGCATGTTCAGGATTTTAAAAATTGTCAACATTCACCTTTTCTAGCACTAGCAGTATCCCAGTGTATTCTGAATGGTATTATGGTAGAACTTCCCCATCCCACCACTTCCTCCAAGAAACAACAGGCCCAGAACAATAAAAACGTGTGCACACGCACGTATGCACACACACACACACACACACACACACACAAACACACACACACACACACACACACACACACACACACACACACACACACACACACACACACACACACACTAACAAACCCATTGGCCACTGTGGCACATTGATAAAGAGCCAGTAGAAATTATCAGGACCAGAATTATTGCTTGAATGCTGTAACAGAAATTAGTAATTGGAAATTAATGTCCTGGCAGTCATACAGGATGGCACCATAATGGGAAGAGCGAGTCTTGTTGCAGCCTACAGATGTAGGAAGAGCGAGTCTTGTTGCAGCCTACAGATGTAGGAAGAGCGAGTCTTGTTGCAGCCTACAGATGTAGGAAGAGCGAGTCTTGTTGCAGCCTACAGATGTAGGAAGAGCGAGTCTTGTTGCAGCCTACAGATGTAGGAAGAGCGAGTCTTGTTGCAGCCTACAGATGTAGGAAGAGCGAGTCTTGCTGCAACTTATAGATGTAGGAAGAGTGAGTCTTGTTGCAGCCTACAGATGTAGGAAAAGCGAATCTTGTTGCAACCTACAGGTGTAGGAAGAGTGAGTCTTGTTGCAGCCTACAGATGTAGGAAAAGCGAATCTTGTTGCAACCTACAGGTGTAGGAAGAGTGAGTCTTGCTGCAACCTATAGATATAGGAAGAGCGAGTCTTGTTGCAGCCTACAGCTGTAGGAAGAGTGAGTCTTGCTGCAACCTATAGATATAGGAAGAGTGAGTCTTGCTGCGACTTACAGATGTAGGAAGAGTGAGTCTTGTTGCAGCCTACAGATGTAGGAAAAGTGAATCTTGTTGCAACCTACAGGTGTAGGAAGAGTGAGTCTTGTTGCAACCTACAAATGTAGTACTGACGTAGTAGGAAGAGTGAGTTTTGTTATTATAACTGACATAGTAGGAAGAGTGAGTGTTTGTGACCTGCAGACATAATACTTTAATAGGAAGAATTAGTTTTGCTGTGACCTACAGACACGACCCAGAGTGAGTCTTATTGCGACCCTCAAACATAGTAGGAAGAATTAATCTTGCTGCAGCCTACAGACAAGGCAGAGTGAGTCTTTTTGTGACCTCCAGATGTTATAGGAAGAATGAGTCTTGCTGCGACCATGAGACATAGGAAGAATTAGTCTTGCTGCTACCTGCAGGCAGTGGGCAGAGTGAGTCTTTTTGTGACCTACAGACATTATAGGAAGAATGAGACTTGCTGCGACCATGAGACATAGTAGGGAGAATTAGTCTTGCTGCTACCTGCAGGCAGTGGGCAGAGTGAGTCTTTGTGACCTCCAGACATAGAATGAGGTATGGTGACCTACAAACATTGTATGAAGAGTGGGTCTTCTTGCAACCTACTTGACGGGGAAGAGTGAACCTTGTTGTGATCCAGGTTAAAGAAAACTGTTTTTTGTTTGTTTTTTCCTTCTCTCTTTTATATCCATTGCAGCCTATGAGAATAGTTTACATGGGGCTGGGTCCTATGGACTGTCTCATTGTTACCCGGGTGTTCCTTCTCTCTGCCACTATGGTATGTTTGACCCTCCCCTCAGGCTATGCTTCTGTCAAGTGGACGTCTGTGGCAGCTGGCATGCTTCTCTCTGGCGGCCTCTTGATCTTGATGTTGGGCATGCAGTTTGTTCGGTGTCTGTGAAAGGGGGCTGTACTTCGTAAATCTGTTTCTGTCTTTGTGCCTGGTGGTGGTTATGATGCTGGTGGTGATTTGGATGTTTTGTAGGTGTTTGTGGTGAGTGGTGACGTGGACCTGATTGTTAGACAGCAGTTGATCACTTAATGTCTCACGATCTTAACTGAGAGTCAACTGCCATTTTCGTCAGCTGATGTTTTGCAATTCCCTGTTGTGTCAATGTGTAGGTAGTCGCTATTTCCAAAGTTGCAGGCAATGAAGATGCTTTTTGTGTGTTTGTGTGCTGTTTTTTTTTTTTAGTTTAGTGTGTGTTTTTAATGGGGGGTTTTCTTGTTTGTGTTGGGGGGGGGGGGGGGGGGGGTAAGTATTTGGAGTTATGAGACATAGGTTAGACTTTAAAATGACAGTTTTGATTGCTAAAGCATTGTCACCATCACTGAAAAAACTGGTAAAGGAAGGCAGAGTGTGAAATACTGATCACAGATTTATTTACTGTCAATACTGACCAAGGAGAAGGCATGTATTATCAGAGTACCAGTATGTGCAGTAATGTCCCTTTTAATGAAGCATTGCTGTGTATTGTATCTATACATTTCTGCAAGTGTACATGCAACCTGTACACCGTCCTGCCTGTATGTCGTCCTATGAATGTGCACGCTTACATGTACACATGCACATGCAGGCATGCTCGCTTACTCATTCAGGCACTTACTCATTTATATGCACATGAGTATCAAAAAGCAGTTGTCTTTTGCTGCATTGTCAGTCTTTAATTAGTTTAAAGCGAGACTGTAACTGAGGAAAGACTGGCTAGGCTCAAGATTATCATTACCGACAGTCTTTTGTGTATGTATGTCTTGCGTCATTGCTGACGTCTTCATTCAGAACATGATCACCTGATTCACTGACTAGTGGAGATTGAAGGTATGCATAACATGTCACTGCCACAAGTCAGGATTAAATTGGCACTGGCCACTTTGTGTTAAACCACATCAAGCGACTGGCCAAGATCAGGATGTACAAGTTGCTCTTCGCCTCTTTCACATGTATGACAAATAGTTACCATTCATCAGACCTCTTGCTAGTATGTGTTTAGACTGCATGATTGGCTGAGTTCATGTTGTTGTTGTTTTTGTCACTCACTGACTTTTACCTATGACCAGACCAGATGAGTGTAAGATGGCAGAGGGGTTCTCAGTCTGACATTCATAGGCCAGTGTTTCTCACAGTGCTGTATCCAGGACTAATTGTGCAGAGTAGTGTGCTTTCTCCTCTGTTCTGGTGGCAAAACCGGACTGAGTGTCTAGACCCTTGGATTTAGATAGAAAGTATGCAGGGTCTAGGTCATTGTGGCTGCAGACTGAAAATGATCCCATTGCAGTAGGAAGTCAGAGAGCAGGAAAAATGCCTCCCTGGTGATTTCTGTAAAGTCAGAAGTTGCCCCTGTATCTGTGACACACAGGCATGGGCAGAGGGCAGGGGCTATTTATGCCAGTGAAAATACACAGGGTGTGCATGGGACACTAGGTTTACAGTTGGCCATCCTGGGACAGTCCTGATATGCACTCAGCTTGGTCGTACAGCTGAGCAAGGCTTGAATTTCATTGCACATCATCTGACGTCATTCTGGCAGTGAAAAACAAACAATAAAACACCTCCGCATGATTGAGATCTGTAAGAACCCTGGCAGACAGATTGTGTATTAGGGGCGATAACGACTGCAAACGTCTGATTCTAGGGGTGATGATTACTGCAGATGTCATTCTAGGGGTGATGATGACCAGTTGTCCGATTCTAGGGGTGATGATGACTGCAGATATCTCATTCTAGGGGTGATGATGACTGCAAACGTCTGATTCTAGGGGTGATGATGACCTCAGACATCTAATTCTAAATCTAAGATTGATCCAATCACGCGTATAGATGCAACAGCATGAGCGTGGGGCTGGTCTGGGTGGAAGTGTAAATGTCTCCAAAAATGTTAAAGCATTGTGTAGACTGGTAGGACTGGGGACCCTGCTCTTGTGGCTCAGTTGCCTTATTCAGACACCCTGACCCAGGCTCCCTGCAAGGGATTTATAAAGTGCCAAAATCATAGTCATCAACGTCACCATTTGTCTGTTTATTTCAAGTCATCCTCACTGATGCATGTATCAGAATGTTCAGCCACTCTGTTGTACTATTTGCAAATGTGTGAAAATGCAGCAAAGTTTGTGTTTGAAATTCTGTTCATGCAGTCACATCAATGTTGCACTGTGCCTAGTATAAGTGTAAACAGATTCCATGATTGCTCACCATTTGTTACTTCTGTAGGCCAAGAATACCATGTAATATTTTGGCTTACCTGTGTAAACCAGTTGGCAATTGAATACTAACAGAAACATTATGCAAATGAATTAGTTTACACAGTATAATACAGGACAGTGTTGCCCTTCTCTATCCATTTTGAGCATGGCTTAATGCTTAACTTTCTGTCATAAATCACCTTTAAACCATCTTTCTTGGATGTATTTGTATTCTGTCCCATTTTGACTGGTTTAACACTAACACTGTGATTTTGTTCCTTGTGTGTTAAAACGAACAGTGCAGTTTATTGGTAAACCTGCCTTAAGAAAACTAAGTAGAGTGTGCATGAGGCCTCCGTACGGTGTGCAAGCTGCAGGCGTGGTTGTTGGCGTCAGTAACCCAGACTGGGGGCATGCTGTGTGGTTGCAGATGGGGAGATGGCGAACGGAACCTCCTCCTTTGTGCCGCCTCCAAAGATCTTTCCCAGCCTTCACCGCAGCCACAAGCCAGAGGAAGGTCCAGGAGGGTAAGGACCAGCTCTCCGTCTTTCTGTATTTTTTTAATCTATTTGTTTAGGTGAAAGTGTAGAAAAAAACCCAAGCAAGTAGTTAATTGCAGAGGCATTATATTTAGATCTGGCAGTCAGAGGCAGGAGAGAGAGAAAGTCCTACTCCCTTCATAAAGAGCCTGTTTGGTGGATCTTCACTCTGCATCTGCTATAGAACCTAGAAATTGTATTGCCATTGGTCCTAACCAGGCAGAGGGTAAGTACCTACTGTACCAGAGTTGCTCCCCTCTGTTCACTTTCCATGGAACATATGTGCAATGGCATAACAAGAACACTTGAAAAGAGAGTTACTTGCTGTCCACTGTACCTGTCAGCATTTAGGACAGAAATGAGCTTCATCCGCTGCATTGCACTTGTAGCCTGGGTTTGTCAGGTGACGGTGTGACCCACATGTTCTGCACAGCGTGGTTCTGTGTTACTGTTCATACGTGTGCATATTGATACAGCAGTATATTTACCAGGGAAGCAATAGCCTGTCTGAAAGAGAGTTATTTGTTCCCTTTTTTCAGCCTGCCGGTGTCCATGGAGGAGTTGTTGGAGCAGCAGTGGGACCAGAGTGCCAGGTTCCTCATGGAGCAAAGCCAGCACTTTGATGGTGGGTGGGTGTATGTCCGGGCAGGCAGGCATGTATGTGAGAGTGTGTGCGTGCACATGCATGTTTGTAGGCATATATGTGTGTGTGAGATAGAGGGAGTTTTTATGCATGTGTATGTGTGTGTGTGTGGGGGGGGGGTGAGAGAGAGTGTGTGTGTGTGTTACCCGTTTAAACAAAGCTGATAGTGACCCCAGGTTCTTTATGGAGCAAAGCCAGCACTTTAATGGTGAGTGGGTGTATGTCCGGGCAGGCAGGCGTGTGTGTGAGTGCACATGCGTGTTTGTAGGCATGTATGTGTGCGTGAAATAGAGGCAGTTTTTGTGCGTGTGTGTGTGTTTGTACTGCCAAAGAGGTGTGTTGGACCCAAAGTTGAAGGTCAACATTTTCAAATTGTCAGCTTCTGCTGTTGTCTGGAGTGGGGAGAACACTCCAAAGTTCACACGGGACAAACTGTACCAAAAAGAAGAGGGAAAAAGCTTCTTGGTATTTAGTTCCTTTTTGTGTGAAAAGAGCATCCTCACGCTGGTAAAAATGCTAAATTTTGAGTGTGTGCCTTTGTGTTTGAATTGTTGAGAATTTCCCCCCGCTGTACTCAAAATACCAGGTGTACGTGGACCCCAAGGGCTGAAACTGCTAGTAAAGAGAAAGTTAAACAATCCATAACTTGTGCATGCTGTGGCTGAAAGTGATGCAGGGCAGCCATAGACTGTCACAGGGAGGCAGCGGTGCGTGCTTCACTTGCCTGCTGCATACCTCCTTCATTTGGATGGCAAACTGCTGCATGGGCAATTCATTCAAACGTGTATCTCAAAAGGTTATACTTTTGTACCTGCACCAGTGATCTGATGCCATGGGGAGAGAGAGTGAGAGGTCTGCGCATGACTTTGAGTTGTTCCAGTGAAAACGTTTGATCCAGGTGTTGAACTGTGCACGACTTGTCTGCTTCAGTGGCGACGTTGTTGAATCAGATGCACCAGCTGAAGACGGAGAACGCACGATTGGAGGAGCACGTGAGGGCACTGAAGTCACACCGTGACCACCTCCTGTCCACCAACGCTCGCCTCGCGGTGCCCTTCGCCTCAGGCTCAGGCTTGGTGTCGGAGAAAGGCGCCATGGAGCTGGCCACCCATGACAAGACTCTGGTACACCTTGGATTTTCATGTTATTAGGTGGCATTCATTGACAGAGAGCACCCTAACCTTCTAGCCTTGAGCTTTGAGGCTGTTTTGTGTACAAGTAAAAGAACAAGATTTGTGGGGTTTTTGTGTGTGTTTGCAAGCAAGGCTGTGTGTGTGGGTAGGTGGGTGTGTTGATGGATGTGTGTGTGTCGGTGGGTGGGTGGGTGCGTGCATGTGGTTTTAGGGGAAGAGAGATGCGTAATTAGTCTGGTATTTTTTTATTACATTTTACTGCTGTTTGCTGGCGTAGTCATGATGTTTGCAACATCAGCAAACACTAATGCAGCCACTTCACTCATTTTTCATACAGATTAACAGTCTTTGTGCTGATTAACAGTATTTATGCTGATTAACAGTATTTGTGCTGATTAACAGTATTTGTGCTGATTAACAGTATTTATGCTGATTAACAGTATTTATGCTGATGTGCTAAAGTTTAGAATTGAAACCACTAACAACAAATGGCTTTAAGGTAAACCACTAACAACAAATGGCTTTAAGGTAAACCATATGCTTCAAACATAGCGACTAAAACTGATGTTGGTATATCTTACTTCGTGTTGCCGTGTTTGAAGTTGGTACAGTAGATCTTGGTGTATCTGTCTTTGTGTTACCCAGTTTGAACTTGATGCAGATGGTCTGGGTCTGTTTTGCTTTGCACAGATTTTGCATGGTGTTACAGATAGGTGCAGTAGATTCAGGTTTGCTTTACGTCATGTTTCAGAGTTTCATTCTGTTGCAGAGTTTGATGGAAACCGGAACGCAGAGCAAGTCTCACCACTTGAACAGCCTGTCCATCCCGCCGCCTCCCCACCTGCCTGTGGTGGAACAAATCACGAGTCCCGTGGGTGGGTACTTTCCTTCTGAACCGTGACTCTTGTCAGACTGCCTCCCCAGCCCCCTAGTGCCCTATGGTTGATCAGATTACAGACTGTTGGGTAGGTGCACTGTCCTTCCTTCACAGTCTGTCCACCCCCACCCCCCCAGTCCCCATCCCTTTCAGAAGAGGGTTCTGGGCTGCCGGTCACTTGAGCAGCTTCAACCAATTAGAACGTCACAAGTAATACTCTGCATGAAAAGCTGGAAGGGTGGCTGCCAGGGTTGCCTCACAAGCTCAAATATTGCAGTGGAGCTAAAGACTGAGGCAGTTTTCATTCATTTGAATGCTAGATTCAGACTCAGGCCGCAGTACCACATGACGGCCACGTCATAAAGCTTGTGAGACTATAACTCCAGGAGCCCAGTGTGGAACCCTCTGTCCAGGTGTCTGTAGCCACTGGTGGATCAGATGACAGGCCCGGTGGGAGGGTATGCTTGCTTTTGTGTGGGTGTGTATGGGCACCCTCTGGTATGCCCTCCGCATCAGAAAGCTTGTGAAGCAGTAACTCCAGGAGGCAGACCCTCTGTCCAGGTGCCTGTAGCCATTGGTGGCTTAGATCACAGGCCCTGTGGGAGGGTATGCTTGCTTTTGTGTGGGTGTGTATCAAAAAGCTTGTGAAGCAGTAAATCCAGGAGGCAGACCCTCTGTCCAGGTGCCTGTAGCCATTGGTGGCTTAGATCACAGGCCCTGTGGGAGGGTATGCTTGCTTTTCTGGGTGCATACAAGTTCAGCTACTGATATGGGCACCCTCTGATGTGCAAAACTCTCTGAAGCACATACATTACTTGGGTTACCTCAATCACCTCAGTGTCCTTGTGCAGTGTTTTTGCATGGCCTAGCGGTCAAGTGCTGGGTTAGGGAGCTGGCTGACAGTGGGTTTGAGTCTGGTTAGATTTACCTTTTTTTTTCTCCCAAAGTTTTGTAGTTTGTGGGTGCTGTCCAGTGACATTAAGCAGTGAAGCTGCTCAAATCTCTTGCCACACTCCAAGCAACACTTTCTGGCACTTTCCTCCAAACTCGGCCAGAACTGGTTACGCCACTGCTCTCCACATCTCTGAGCAGCTGTCCCCCAACAGTGTTGGCGTCCTCCGAAAGCTTTGGGTCCTAATAAGACTGTGGAAGCAACACAGCATCCGAGCATGCAAGCAAACATTCAAATGATTTTGGTTCTAACGCGGGCAGTTATCAAAGTAATGTGATATAATTTGAGTTGTCTGTTACAAACTTACTGCCACTTGATTACCAGTGAAGAACTGTCCGTTGGTTGACAGTTTTCCAAGATCTATGGCCTAATTAGTCGTGGCAGTGGTTGGAAGAAGGATGTCGTAAACCATCTCTTGCCTGTATTAAAGGGGAACTGAAGTGAATGAGCATCATAAAACCTATCGATAGCAATGGAATTTGTTTTTTAAAGCAATTTTTCACCCAGTTTCTGGCCATGAATTGTGAGATTGACGTGTAAAAGTTGCACAAAACAGCCGTGAATGCTGTCATTTTGTGCCCTGTAATGTTGTGAATGAAGCTGGAATGTGTTGCAAAAGTATCAGATAATCCTCATCCAGCTTTTTTCGGCTGTAAAAAGCGAAGCAACATTGCTACACCCTGAGGAGCTCAAATACCAAGGCAAAAGCAGTGCTGCTTGTATGTCTGTCCATGGAACCATCCATTGAAGCGGGCAGGTGGAAATATCTGAATGTTTACAGTCTAACTTGTGTCTTTGTTTTGGTTCCCTTGATGGTGGCAGTGTGGTGTCAGAAGGTCCTTCTGCCCTGAAATGTCAGTCCCCATCCTCACAACGAAAGTGGCCTGTTCTGTTTGAGTGAGCCAAACCAGACCAGGCAAGCACGTTTGAGGAGCTTCCTTCTCCGTGCTGAAGTACTGTGTGTATCCATTGTGGGGTGACCCCTTTCTGGCCTGACGATCTGGGTCAAATCTTAGAATTTAAAAAAGGGCAAGTTCCAGAAAAAAACACCCCCTGAAACATAGCAAGAAGGCTTGGCAAGTATGAGACTAAAACCAAACAAAAGGAACTTGACAGTCACAGGACTAAAAAAAAAAACTCCAAAAAATCTGGGAAGCTTGACAAGCGCAAGAGTAAAACCAAAACGAGGGACGCTGGACAAATGACGAGCGCAAGAGTAAAACCAAAACGAAGGACGCTGGACAAATGACGAGCGCAAGAGTAAAACCAAAACGAAGGACGCTGGACAAATGACGAGCGCAAGAGTAAAACCAAAACGAGGGACGCTGGACAAATGACGAGCGCAAGAGTAAAACCAAAACGAGGGACGCTGGACAAATGACGAGCGCAAGAGTAAAACCAAAACGAAGGACGCTGGACAAATGACGAGCGCAAGAGTAAAACCAAAACGAAGGACGCTGGACAAATGACGAGCGCAAGAGTAAAACCAAAACGAAGGACGCTGGACAAATGACGAGCGCAAGAGTAAAACCAAAACGAAGGACGCTGGACAAATGACGAGCGCAAGAGTAAAACCAAAACGAAGGACGCTGGACAAATGACGAGCGCAAGAGTAAAACCAAAACGAAGGACGCTGGACAAATGACGAGCGCAAGAGTAAAACCAAAACGAAGGACGCTGGACAAATGACAAGCGCAAGAGTAAAAACCAAAACGAAGGACGCTGGACAAATGACAAGCGCAAGAGTAAAACCAAAACGAAGGACGCTGGACAAATGACGAGCGCAAGAGTAAAACCAAAACGAAGGACGCTGGACAAATGACGAGCGCAAGAGTAAAACCAAAACGAAGGACGCTGGACAAATGACGAGCGCAAGAGTAAAACCAAAACGAAGGACGCTGGACAAATGACGAGCGCAAGAGTAAAACCAAAACGAAGGACGCTGGACAAATGACGAGCGCAAGAGTAAAACCAAAACGAAGGACGCTGGACAAATGACAAGCGCAAGAGTAAAAACCAAAACGAAGGACGCTGGACAAATGACAAGCGCAAGAGTAAAACCAAAACGAAGGACGCTGGACAAATGACGAGCGCAAGATTAAAACCAAAACGAAGGACGCTGGACAAATGACAAGCGCAAGAGTAAAAACCAAAACGAAGGACGCTGGACAAATGACAAGCGCAAGAGTAAAACCAAAACGAAGGACGCTGGACAAATGACGAGCGCAAGAGTAAAACCAAAACGAAGGACGCTGGACAAATGACAAGCGCAAGAGTAAAACCAAAACGAAGGACGCTGGACAAATGACAAGCGCAAGAGTAAAACCAAAACGAAGGACGCTGGACAAATGACAAGCGCAAGAGTAAAACCAAAACGAAGGACGCTGGACAAATGACAAGCGCAAGAGTAAAACCAAAACGAAGGACGCTGGACAAATGACGAGCGCAAGAGTAAAACCAAAACGAAGGACGCTGGACAAATGACCAGCGCAAGAGTAAAAACCAAAAGAAGGACGCTGGACAAATGACGAGCGCAAGAGTAAAACCAAAACGAAGGACGCTGGACAAATGACGAGCGCAAGAGTAAAACCAAAACGAAGGACGCTGGACAAATGACGAGCGCAAGAGTAAAACCAAAACGAAGGACGCTGGACAAATGACCAGCTGCTGTGCTTATGTGACTTGCAGAGACAGTCAGCCCCCTCGTGTCACTGCCGTTACGGATGCCAGACCCCCTGTGTCTTGGCCCGGTCAGCTCCATGGGAGTCACTCCCACACCACCGGTAACTGTTGCCGCCATGCATGCAGACATTTACACATGCACTAGCATCTTGTGATGCACAAATTAATCAGGCTTTTTTAAAAAATTTATAGGAAGAGGAGGGGGGACAAATAAAATAAAAATTGTCATTTTAAGCTTAAGACCGGGGAATGACTATCCTGTGTTCGTAAAAACTCACCCTAGCCTAACAAAAACATGCATATCATCCAGGTTCCAGGTTGTACTTTTAAGCTTATTAAAAATTAAAAATTAAAACACAACCTTTTTGAGGTACATAATTATGTAATAATGCTATACCATCCTTTTTTGATGATGTGACCTTTGTGGGGTTAATCTACCTTAGACTTGCCTCCACGCCAGATGATGTCTATTGTAAACAGTTCCAGTCTCTGCTGTGTCTATTGTAGATCGTTAGGGCTTTGCTGTGGCTGTTGTGGCTGGTTCATGTCTGCTGTGTCTGATTTAGGAAGTTCATACGGGTCCCTGTTGTGGCTGGTTCATGTCTGCTGTGTCTGATTTAGGAAGTTCATATGGGTCCCTGTTGTGGCTGTTGTAGTTAGGTTCTGTGTCTGTTGTGGCTGGTTAGATCTCAGCTGTGTACGTTGTAGGTAGGTCATGTCTGCTGTGTGTGTTGTAGATAGGTCATGTCTCTGCTGTGTGTGTTGTAGGTAGGTCATGTCTTAGCTGTGTTTGTTGCAGACAGTTCTTACCTCTGCTGTGTGTGTTGTAGGTAGGTCATGTCTCTGCTGTGTGTGTTGTAGGTAGGTCATGTCTCTGCTGTGTGTGTTGTAGGTAGGTCATGTCTTAGCTGTGTTTGTTGTAGACAGTTAGATCTTTGATGTGTCTGTTGTAGACAGTTAGGTCTTTGATGTGTCTGTTGTAGACAGTTAGATCTTTGATGTGTCCATTGTAGACAGTTAGGTCTTTGATGTGTCCATTGTAGACAGTTAGGTCTTTGATGTGTCTGTTGTAGACAGTTAGATCTTTGATGTGTCTGTTGTAGACAGTTAGGTCTCTGCTGCCTGTGTGCATTCTCAGGTGGAAATCTGGTGTAGGTGTTCAGAAGCATTTTACGTATTTTATCTGGTGAGCCAAGCTGCATGGGTGGAGGAGACATGATGTGTATGTGGGCCTGCGTTTGTTGCAGGACCTCCTCAGTCAGCAGCTGATGTATTCGGTTGTCCCTCCTCCTCCTCACATCCCTTTACCGGCCTTTCAACAGCTGGCACAGACTGCCGGCAGTAAAGCTGCAGACAGCAAGCACAAGGACAAGACCTGACCTGCCGTCCTCTTCCCTTCATGCGGGGTGCACCTCCTTGGATCCTTTTCCTTGTTGTTTAATGGTGTTGCTGGAGTGCGTTTTTAACTTAATGCAAGTGTGTGTGTGCGCGCGCGTGTCTGACAAAGTCGGGGAGAGACACAGAGAGAGCGAGTTTAGAAGCCTGTGTGAAGTTGAAAAAAGGAGAACCGACTCGTGCTATTCAGGGTTTTTGGCAGTTGGTTGGAGGGAAAAGTTACGAGGCCTTAAACAGACGAAAATGCTATTTTTTGATTGGATTGAAATAAAGAAACAACTTTACAGGCATTCCGTTTTGATATTTTATGACCAGGACATCTTTTGATCTCAGCGAAATGTTCATGCACATGTTGAAACTTTGTTGTATGTCATAGCAGTATTTGTCATACATCACTCATCGCTGTTGTATGTTTAAATTTTTTGCAGTTTGTCATTCATCACAGGATTGTGTCAAAAAAACTATGTTGACTTTAAATGCATCAAATTACTAAGTCAAATTGGCAAGTGCTGGATTGAATGGAGCAGTGTATGTGTGACTTTATTTTGATGTCACATACTGCTTTTGTGTTTGGCCCGTGGAGGGTCTGAAATAGACCTCTTAGCAGGGTTCACGTTAGCTGGTAATTTCCATTATTTTTCTGGTTAAGATCAGCATATACGGGGGGGGGGGGGGGGGGAATCAGCAGTCTGTCATATGTAATGGCTGTTATTTTTGTTTGACCGGTTCTCAAAAACTGCAGCACAGTTGAGAGAGTGCAAGTGCATTTGCGCGTATGTGTGTGTGTGTGCAGGGTGTGCGTGCATGTGTGTTCTAGACAGGGAAGGGAGCAGGGAGGTTGCTAGTAGAGCGCTAGTAGTAGTCCAGATGGCTGTGCATCAAACCAGTTACTGTGATTGACTGACTGGTTTCTGTGAACTACTTCCAGGCGGAAGTTATGACATCCTTATGGATGTCACACTGGTTTGAAAAATATCTAGTGTGATCACTGTTTCCTACTGAATGTGAGAGCCTGCAAAATCCAGCTGTTGGCATTTGTTACCCGGGGACTACTTGCGCTTTGACCTGTGCCGGTCTCTTCCTTGGCTCAGCTCTGGCTAAGTGCAGGCTGCTGCATTGCATCTGCATTTTGGACCAGACTTGAATCAGAAAATAAAAAATTATTATTACTCCGAATACGTCAATTGTCTGCTTTAGTTCCAGACCTCAGCTCTGCTTTCCAGACAGCGGATGATTAGTACGGTGAAATGCAAGCCCTACTTAGCTCTGCTCAGGAGCCAGGCTGAGTGTGGCTCACATCCGTCCCAGGGTGGACAAGTGTAAACACATCTCCCTGCTCACAACCTGAGTTTAGTCAGGAAATTTTCCCTGGCGCAAATGGCCCCAAAGGGATTTTAGGGGACTTGCAACTATTTCATGCCATCATATTCTCACCTCTAATGCTGTCAATCAACAGTTGTTACACGGTTTGATAGCATTTGTTTTTTGGGCCCATGCTGTTCTCAGTTTTCTGTCATGGGTCTGATTCCCCCCACCTGTACATTTTGATCCAGCTTGCTTGTCATCACACTATGACTGGGGTTAGAACAAAGCATATAAAGTCTTCTTTTTTATGTTTTTACTCCAACCGTGCTTTGATGACAAGTGACCGAAAGAGCATGATAAACAATATATAAAAAACTGAAGCTTCAGACTCCCTGACTACCTTCAGCATCTCCCATAGTACCACTGTTAGCCAGTCTACCTTGTGCAACAAGTTCCAAAAGTTTGTACATGGGTACAACACCCCTGCCGGGCCTTGGGAAATGCAGTTTGGCCAACTGGAGTCCAAGGCACATGGAATTTCTGCGGAGGGTTTGTTTTGCTGTGACTGCTGTGCAGAATGTGGGACAGACTTTTGTCACTGTGTGTGGTGGTTAAAACCTCCAAACAAGGATTGACAGTTGTGTCCCCTTTACAGGAAGTTCTGCAGGGGAAGCTGTTGCAGGTCTGTGTCACGCCTCAGCCCCTCTCCCTTGTGAAGGGGGGCCAGGGATGTGTGATGCCCCTCTCCCCCCTCCCCACAGCCCCCATCCCTATCCTCCCATCTCTGTCAAAGTATGCTGTACTTCCTGTTTCCCACCCTGATTGAATGTCTGATGATGCCCCTGCCTGGAATCTCGGGTCTGCCATTTGATTCCTCTTTCCTATCTCTGTTGTTCTTCTGCCCTTAGTCCTCTTACTCTTTCTGTCCTGTCATTTTTCTGCTTCTGGTCCATTCTCCAGCCCTTTTTTCCAGGAACTCTCAAACATTTTTCATCAAGAGTTAGGCTGTTTTGGTATGACTTTGGTTGAGCTGCTGGGAGATGTGGGTGGTATGTGCAGCCATTATGCATTCATATAACTTTTTTATTCATTGTTTCAGTCCATTCCTTTTTTATATTTTTCTTTTAATCTGGTATCGATATATTAGATGGAATGGTTGATGGTACCAGCAAGTCCTAGCCTTATGTGCTGTTTTTAACAGGGGTAATATTGAAAGGACTAACTCTTTGAAAATTTGTTTGATGTCTGTGTATGTATGTTTGTGGAGGGATTGGTTTTGTGGACTGACTTGAGAAAGGGTCTATACAGATATGAGAGGTTTTGAAGTGTGCATTTGCCTATGACTGAGTCTGAGTGTCCTGAGGTTATCCTGTGCGGTTTACAGGATGTTCAAATCCAAATACTAACTGTGTCACACTGCGGGGCTTGTGGCAATAGGAATGATGTGGTGCCTCATGTCCCATATGGTTGATGTGACATAAAGGTCTAAATTTTGTGTTGGTCTGTCGTGTATTGAGGTCGTGTATTGAGGGGCAGCGCAAAAAAACCAGCCTGCAACAGCAGAAATAATGGTCTGGAGAAGGAACTGACTGTAACATTTACCCATCATTTTCACTAAGTCAAGCGTTTTTGTTGCATGGCTGATCGCAGTCTGCTCATCACTTTCTGAGCTTGTTCACGGAGCGGAAGAATGGCATTGCGTCTGTACAGGCTGTGCTTGTTGTTTTGTCTGTGTAAAGTTCCTGATGGCGGGTGAAAGCTTAGTTGTTGATGCCTGCCGTCACTACAGTATTAGTCTCCTCTTCCACTACTTACCTGGTTATGTACATTGCGTGTTGATGGCTCAGCCTCCAGGGCAAAAGGATGCGTGCCAAACATTCTCAGAGTTCCGGCCCCCTAGCCCCCACTTCATCACCCCTTTGGAGATGGGACCAACATTTACACCAAGTTCCTACAGTCTTTGAACCCCTAGGGGGAAAGGATCTACCATTTTCAAGGCCTTGAATGTCTGGGAAAGATGAATAATTCAACATGTCTGAGAGTTTCTGAATTCGGACTTGTCTGATCCTGTCGAACGTTTTGCAGTTTGGCTGATAGAAATTATAATTGTGAAATGGCAATACTTGGGCATGTCAGCTATGATGTGAAGGGTGTACATGCTTCACATTGCATTAATCTATCAAATTTGGAAAAGAACAGGGTCTTGAAAGTTGGTAAATTTTGGAGCAAAACGTTTGTAGGAACCTTGTTAGAGGAAGCTCAGTCTCTCTGTTCCCGTTGTGATTTAGTACCCTGGTCCCCATTGTGACTTAGTACCCTGTCAGAGGAAGCTCCGTTTCTACCTGTTAATGACTTAGTTCCCTTGTCAGAGGAAGCTGTTTGTCCTTGTTAGTGACTTAGTTCCCTTGTTAAAGGAAGCTCATTCTCTCTTGTTTGTTCCCACTGTGACTCAGTACCCTGTCAGAAGAAGCGGAGTTTCTTCCATTTGTTCCCACTGTGACTTAGTACTCTGTCAGAGGAAGTGCAGTTTCTTCCGTTTGTTCCCACTGTGACGTAGTACTCTGTCAGAGGAAGTGCAGTTTCTTCCATTTGTTCCTGTTAGTGACTTAGTTCCCTTGTCAGAAGAAGCTCATTCTCTCTTTGTTCCCGCTGTGACTTAGTACCCTGTCAAAGGAAGTGCAGTTTCTTCTGTTTGTTCCCACTGTGACTTAGTTCCCTGTCAGAGGAAGTGCAGTTTCTTCCACTGTTCCCACTGTGACTTAGTTCCCTGTCAGAGGAAGTGCAGATTCTTCCATTTGTTCCCACTGTGACTTAGTTCCCTGTCAGAGGAAGTGCAGTCACTTGTTTTTCCCTTAAGTGACTTACTTGTTCCTCCATCAGCTCTCGATCATTTTGTCTACTTATATCTGAGCCCCGGTTTCTTTCTTCTTCATCTTTTTTTCCCCGCTGTATTTTTTATTCATAGTTTTTTGTTTTTGTTTTATAGTTAATGTAAATAGTAGGGTGTAATTTTCACTTGTGCCAATCAGCAGCCGGCTTCATGCTGCCAGCTACGTTGTGCTTTGATCCAATTAAAAAAGCAGTTGGGGTATGTACCTTTAGGTCTGATACCACCCCCCCCCCCCCCACCCCCCCACCATCTAAATTGTACCGGAGGAGATTGTATAGGAATTGCCTCCCATGTAGAGGCATTGTACGGGAATTGCCTCCCATGCCAAGCCATTGTAAGGGAATTGCCTCCCATATAGAGCCAGGTGTCACATGTAATGTTTTCCCTTTTCCTCTCATGCCTGGACTGAGAATCATTGGAGTGGAGTCGATATTGGTGATGTTAGCACCGACTTGCTGTCTTATCAACACCATTGCCTTTGAGCGAATGGTTGTGTTGGAAATGCTGATTATTGTATCTGCTTACTGTTTTTGTTGAAAGCTTAAAATGAAGGCTGACCATGCCAGTTCCCCTCAGCTGCTGCCAGGAAACTGTACTGGTACTTGACTGCAAGGATTTCGTAAGAGTTGGTTCCTTTGAATCCGTCAGCCCTCATCTTGAAATTTCCTGAATCAGGAAGTTTTTGGACTGGCAGCTAGTTCTGCCTGGTGGTATGCATTTTGGGTTAAATTACACCCAGCGTCAGGAAGTACTTGCATGTGTGGTTAGCATCAGAGTTTGTTTTTGGAAATGGTTCTCATCATAAAAAGTGCAGTTTCCTCCTGGAGCCCCCACACTGGTGTTCACCCGTGATTACTAATCCAGTCCCCTGAATCCGTACAGAGGTGGTGGCCCTTGGTTGCTGGTAGTGATACAGTCCCCTGAACCAACACTGGGGTGGTGGCCCTTGATTGCTGGTAGTGATACAGCCCCCTGAACCGACACAGGGGTGGTGGCCCTTGATTGCTGGTAGTGATACAGCCCCCTGAACTGACACAGGGGTGGTGGCCCTTGATTACTGACACAAAGGTGGTGACCATTGATCGCTGGTAGTGATACAGCCCCCTAAACTAACACAGGGGTGGTGGTCCTTGACTGCTGGTAGTGATACAGCCCCCTGAACCAACACAGGGGTGGTGGCCCTTGGCTGACAATGCGGCCTCGGAGATACCTAGTGTACTTTTTTTACTTTGGTACTTTAATACAACATCAAATTCTGTTTCGAGAACAGAGTATCAAGTTTCAAGAACAGAATACCAAGTTGTTCATTACTAAGAAGTGCATTGAAAAACAAAATAGCAAGTTGTGCAACACCTGGAAGTGCATAGCTGCTGAATCCTGTAGCCATAGTTGTACAGGGATACTGTAACGAGCCTTGTGACAGGCCTCCAAATGAAGTGGAAGACTGCACGAAACGACTGTTGCTCACATGCTTGATGGCTACTTGCATCAAACAGATCTTTTGTTGAAAGAGTAATTTTTACTGTGTTTTGACTGTTAAAGTGTTTATAAATTTATTCAGTGCAGTTTTTAGATATGTTGACGTTTTGATTTGCTGTGGAAAATCTATATTTTGGGGGTCAGCACAAGATGAGTCAGTTTGAACCGATTTGACAGGCTAGTGTTTTTCACTGTTCAGGGTGAAAACTGGTCTTGTCTTGCTAGTTTTACCTATCCAGGCATCAGGTTTTTGCATTCAAATCATTGTACAAACATTCAAATCATTGTACAAACTGCTCTCAATATTTTTATTTTCTCGGCATCTGTCCTTGTACATTCTGCAGAGGGAATTTTGCATTTTTCTACTGTTGTAAGGATACAGAACAAGTGTATAGTGCAAGTGTGAGTGTTTGCGTGGGTTATGGATGAAGGGGTCTTTTTGGATTGGGGGGGGGAGGTGTCTTTGGATTGGGGAGGTGGAGGTGGTGGGGATGAAGACTTCATGGGGTGAGCATGTTTCCACCTGCTGTGAGAATCAGTGGTGGGCAAGGAGCATATGCTAACATGTGTTTAACATGTTGGCATAACCGGCATAGCTGCTAAGCAATTTCTTTATTAGTCCTGTCATAAAGTTCCTTTTTTGCAGAAAAGTCAAGTTTCTATGGAGAGGTTGTTTTTTTTGCAGAAAAGTCCAGTTTCTGTGTAGTAGCAAGAACACAAACACTGTGACTGCTGACAGTGCCCACAGCTAATTCAGTGGGCCACAAAATCACATTTTCACAGCTAGCTGCTGGTGTTCAACCTGCCGTCTCAAGCTAGAGATGCATCATTAATTTTTGTCTGTGGAAAAAAGGAAAGAAAAGGAAGGAAAAAGGGCAGTATCCCAATTGTCACTTTTCACCACTGTGGTGCAGAGTTGATTTTTTTTTTTTTTTCTCTTATGTTTCTTTCTGAAACAGAAAGTTGACTGTCAGAGTTCTGAAAATGAATCAAAACACACAAAAGGTTCAAAAGAACAAAGGAAACAAAGGAAAACACATTGCTTGGGACTGGTGGAAACAGTCTAGATTTCCAGACGCCAGGAAACTGATTTAATATATAAGAATGAGGTGCAACATAAAGGATGCCATTTTTTTAAATTTTTTTGCTTTGTTTGTAAAATGACCATTCATTTGTCTGATAAGAGTTCTTCCCCTGAACATTTTCATGTATTGTTCCATTAAAATAAGCCTTCTTTTTAATGTTTTGATCTTACTATTTCTCAGTTAGAATGAATGCTTTCTGTGAGTGATGCAGATTTTTTTTTAATGAATTGACTATAGCAGTGATTCACACACTGTTGGGTGAATGTGCTGAAGTTGTACATGTGTTCAGTGACATGGAATAAATCAACTACAGTGCCAATTCAGTCTGTTTGTTCTGTTTGTTTGTCAGCCTGTCTGCTAAGCTTTCAGTCTGCATCAGAGTAGAACTCAGCATGGAGGTCTTAAGGGGGACCAGGTCTTAAAGGGGACCCAAAGGGAATTAAGACACAAGGTGGCCTGAAAACTGAAAATTTGTAAATATTTCCATTTGCATATGGTGGTTCTATAAATATTCTTACTTTTGGGGATTCAAATTTAAGCTCTTCAGGGCTCAGCCATATTGGTTCACTCATTACCAATCAAAATTTAAGAACTGAAGGTTCGTTTTTGACGTAATGGACACTTCTGCCCGATATGCCAGCCTTGCTGTGTTCATTATGTGATAGACACAGACTACCAAACAAAAGATGGTGGCACTCATGGCAGTGATTTTTTCACTTTCAAATGCCAGTCTTCAGCAAGCTGGACCATAAATCTTTTTGTCTTTTTGTTGATTTGATTCCATTTATATCCACATGGCCAGTGGTGCTTTTTTTGCTTGGGACCCTTAAAACAACAAAAAGGACACAAAACTTTGCATGTCTGTTCACTGTTTGTTATTTTTCCATGTACATCTGCTTAAATGCACAGTGCTGTACACAGTGCTGTCTTTAGTAATGGTGGTGACCAGTGATGGTCTCACATATACACACACCAGGCATGGGAATTGTCAAAAACGCAAATTTCTGCAATGGTGTAACTGACTTTTCATGTTTTTTTGCTTCTCTTTTTGTCCACTTGGAAAAGAAATTGGTGGTACAAAAAAAAGAGAAGAAGAAAAATGAAACACCAGTATTTTGCACCGAATACCCATGAAATATACGGAGCGCGTTTACTTGCGGCTGTTGCCTGTCTTGATCACGTAATTGTGAACACAGTCACTTGCTATTACTCTCGTGGGCTGGCAGCAGGCTTGAACGCAGTCATTCTTACACCCTTCTGCACAATGTTTCGGTGAAGAAAAAGTGAATGTTACGAAAGTTTTGAAGGCAGATCAATTCCCATGCCCCCCCACACACACACCCACACGCACTCATGACACAGGTATGAATGGTTGAACAGGAAGGAGAAGATGGAAGGAAAAAAACAGCTTTTGATTCTATTGGCACTTCACTTACAGGTGAAACCATGGATGAGCAATTACAGTTAACACTCTGCAGTTACAAGAGAGTAACCAGTGAAGTTTCCAGTTTGAAAACATTGGGAATGCAGTTCCACAAAAAGCACGCCTCATTCATTTACATCAATCAAACTATGCATATCACATTTCATAAGTAACATTTCACTGCAATAGAAATGGCAGGCATTGTTTTAAAGTAACAACCATAACAAACCTCCTCAAAATGACACGATCTTCCACAACTATTGGGTGATTCAGCGAAGCTGGTTTGCTAGAGTGAATGCGCTTTGTAATCTTTCGCGCAACAAGTTGTGAGAGGTTGCAGCGCACTTCCGGGCCGATTTCTGAGTTGCTTCACGCTGTGTATAACTGGAGGTTGAACCTAGAATCACGAAGCAGTACAAATGCCAAAACTTGCAGTTGCAAAAATTACCATGGAAAGGGTATGGAGAGTGGAAAAAAAGTGTCTTTGCATCATTTTCTGGCTGACCAGAAGATCGCAAGTTCGTAGAAAAAAAGCGTTTTGGGGCATCCTATAGCACGAGCAACAAGTTATTGCTTATTGTCAGACACATTATGACTACGGGCCTCCAAAAATGCCTTTAAAATTGGCAGTGTAAAATTCGCAAATTCACTGTCACCACCTTCCACTGTGAAGAAAGTATGCACTGGAAGTAAAAGCAGCCAAGGGACTTAAGCGATGCTGGGTAAACATCAAGGGAGTTAACAACCCCACCTGAATCGCCCAATGAGCACACCAGGCAATCAGACAAGAGGCATTGCATTTAATGAGCAAAAGTAACAACCATAACAAACCTCAGCAAAATAACATGATCTTCCACAACTATAAGTACATCAGGCAATCAGACAAGAGGCATCGCATTTAATGAGCAACACATGGTAGTAAACTTAACAGAATTTGTAATGGCCACTGTAAGGAAATCCAGCCCCAAACAACTCTCTGGAACTAATATAAACCTATCCATAACGGTTGTGGTCAATGCAGGAATGGACCGCAGAGTAATATAACAAGACAAAGCATGGCACACTGTGCACTACCCCATCATCCTTCCCTACATGTGATGTCAATTATGCATATAGTATTAATAATTATGACCCTGCCTTTCAAAATGAGTCACATGGATACTCAGCCACTTTCTCATCATAGTTTATTTTCGAAGGGTGCTTCTATTCTTTAGGTTTTGTGTTTTTAGCAAAATCAGATTGGCCAGTCTTTTTTCCATCATGTTATGCACCTTCCTCAATTTTTTTCTCTCATTAAAACATGCACCAGCTTGTTGCAAAGCACTATAATGAAAACTTTGTCGATTTCCCAGAAAGAGATGCTGTGGTGGTTACAGCTTAAAATCATCATACCACCACCAGTGGACCGATTTTGATAGTTCTGCATCATTTTAGAAAGAATTGTGTGCTCTCTACTGTGATATAAATGTCTCAACAAAAAGTATCAATGTGACTCATTTCTGAAGGTAGGGTCACAATATACATGTTTACATATTTGATTATTTTCTAATGACAATCACACCAATACGTGTATGCATTTTTCATTCCAAATACCTTTAGCAAATTGGTAATTACAGAATATCTTTTCATGTTTTTGTGTTTGTTTACTCTTTCATTGCTCAATAACTGAAGATACAAGAGTGACATGTAGTCAGTGGCTCTATCCATCTTCACTATTATGCTGCATTACTTTTTGTTGCATGTATCATGTACTGTATCATTACACTCTAAAACCCAAAACAAACCAACAACATGTAAGTGTTACATGTCCTGGTAACAACTCAGTTTGTAAAAGAAATAAGGAAAAGGAAAATTGCACTTCAGTCTGATTAACACAGCACCACTGCCACTGATTACAAAATCACTCAATTTGTTGGCATCAGACAAGTCACTGAATTGGACCCATGTACAGTAAATGTTGTACTAAATCATCTGCTACATCACAGTCTCTGAGGATTAAGAAGTGGTTTAAACGCACTGCTGCCCTCCTGTCCATCAGGGCCTGGTACCCACAGTTCTGCAGGGGGCTGCAGGGAGGGACGATGCAGGTCATTAGTGGGCACCTTCATATTCGAACACAGCTGCAGCTCCCATGCCTGTTCCCATGCACATGGACACTATCCCCATGCCCCTGTTGAAAGAGACAGGGAAAGAGTTGGGTACACAGGTCATTCTATCAATCGCCATCAAGTGCTACGGAACAATCTACCTTAATCTCTCTGACACTTTTCGTCCATAGCATCGGATGAATCTGCCCTCAAGATCACCATCACTACGGAACAATCTACTCTATTCTCTGTGACACTGTTCTTCCACAGCATCATATGAATCTGCCCTCAAGACCCATCTTTTGTCTTCTGGACACTGAATGCTGTGTGTGTGTGTGTGTGTGTGTGTGTGTGTGTGTGTGTGTGCGCGCGCGTGTGTGTGTGTGCATTGTTGTGTGTTTGTGTGTGTACATGCATGCATGTTTGTGTTGGAAGTGATGAGAAAGATGTTGAATGAAGTGCTGTAGTGTGTTTATGTAACTGGCAGGAATTCTGTGCTCTTGGTTTTGTATAGTTATATTTTGTTGTCGCTATTGTCTTTGTATTGTGCTCTTTGGGCTTACGTTAGGTTAAGTGTCTTATGAACACTCTTACATTCACTCTTCGTAATCCATCATTTCCACAGTCAACGGCACCAAAACTACAGGCAACAGGCAACAAAACTACATTCACTCTTGGTAATCCATCATTTCCACAGTCAATGGCAGCAAAACTACAGGCAACAGGCAACAAAACTACATTCACTCTTGGTAATCCATCATTTCCAGTTTCTGTATTGTGCTCTTCAGGCTCACATTAAGTGCAAGCATCTTATAAATACTCTTTTACATTACGTTACATTCACTCTTGGTAATCCATCATTTTCACAGTCAAAAGCAACAGAACTATATACATGAGTTTTGCTGCCGTTTTGTTCTTGCCTCACACACAAGATATGCTGCCGTTCTGTTCTTGCCTCACACATGAGTTTTGCTGCCATTTTGTTCTTGCCTCACACATGTTCTTGCCTCACACATGAGTTTTGCTGCCATTTTGTTCTTGCCTCACACATGAGTTTTGCTGCCATTTTGTTCTTGCCTCACACATCAGGTTTGCTGCCATTTTGTTCTTGCCTCACACATGAGTTTTGCTGCCGTTTTGTTCTTGCCTCACACATGAGTTTTGCTGCCATTTTGTTCTTTCCTCACACATGAGTTTTGCTGCCATTTTGTTCTTGCCTCACACATGAGTTTTGCTGCCATTTTGTTCTTGCCTCACACATGAGTTTTGCTACCATTTTGTTCTTGCCTCACACGTGAGGTTTGCTGCCATTTTGTTCTTGCCTCACACACGAGATTTGCTGCCGTTTTGTTCTTGCCTCACCTCTTTCCTCGTCTTTTGAGTTCGTGCAGCAGCGTGGCGATCATTCGCGCGCCTGTGCAGCCGAGGGGATGCCCCAGGGCAATGGCGCCCCCCTTGGGGTTGACGCGCTCAAACGGGATGCCCAGCTTCTCCACGCAGTACCTCGCCTGGCTAGCAAACGCTTCGTTGATCTCGTAGATGTCAATGTCATTGATTGTCAAACCTGGAATGAACGCACGCTGGGTATTATTATAAATATGAAATGGATGGACAAAAGGCGACTTGATGCGCGCGTGTTGGAGAGGTAGGTAGTTTAATGTGCAACATGGTGAACATTTCAAGCATTTTCATGGTGATGCAGTGAGTGGACCCACAGAAAGAAAGTTTTAGGGCAGGAAAAAATCTTAAAGACAGCCCAAGAGGAAAACTAAAGCAGTACACATACCACCTCAATTTTCAGAGCCTTACTGTAACCAGCCTTTTTGTTTTCAGGGCACAGGATGGCAACAACAATACTTGCAAGCCTTTTTAAGAGCCTTCAGGCAGCTATACAGTACTCATCAGCCCTTCTAAAGCCTTTGAGTTGTACAGCAGTATTGCACAAGCCTTTTTCATAGCTTCTGGATGGCTACAGCAGTATTCACCACTCTTTTTCACTTCCTTTGGCCACTACAGCAGTATTCATCCTTTTTTTTCTTCTGAGCCTCAGAGTTCTCGGCAGCATGTTCTAGATCGTGTGTGTGTGTGCATGCATGCATGTGTGAGCGCACGTGCATGTGTCTGTGTGGGGGGGGGGAGAGGGAGTGGGGGGGAGGGCTGAAGCAGTATTCACTAGCATATTCCAGAGCCTCCAGGTGACTATGGCAGTATGGCAGTGTTCCACAGCACACTTCACATCATTTGGTGTCAGGGGCCTCAAAGATATCTGCAGCAGTACTTGCCAGGCTTTTCAAAGCCTAAAAAATATCTACGGCAATATTCCACAGCACATTTCAGATCATTTGGTGTCAGGGGCCTCAAAGCTATCTACAGCAATACTTGCCAGGCTTTTTTAAAGCCTGAAAGATATCTGTCGCAGTACATGTACTTGCCAGGCTGTTTCAGAGCCTCAGATATATCTACACCAGCACTTTCCCACCTTTATCATTAGCTCAAAAAGGATTTGCAGCAGTATACTTATGAGCCTCTTTCAGAGCCCTTCATAGTCTGAAGAGTGACAACAGCATCACCTGCCGGCCTGTTTTCAGAGCCTCAAGGGTGACAATAGCATCACTTACCAGCCTTTTTCAGAGCCTTGAGGGTGACAACAGCAACACTTACCAGCCTTTTTCAGAGCCTTGAGGGTGACAACAGCAACACTTACCAGCCTTTTTCAGAGCCTTGAGGGTGACAACAGCAACACTTACCAGCCTTTTTCAGAGACTTGAGGGTGACAACAGCAACACTTACCAGCCTTTTTCAGAGCCTTGAGGGTGACAACAGCATCACTTACCAGCCTTTTTCAGAGCCTCAGGAATGGCAATTGCAGGACCAATGCCCATGATGTCCGGTGGGCAGCCGACGACAGCAAAGGCTCGCAGGACACCCAGCACAGGCAGACCTCGCCGTGCCGCCTCCTTGCGTGTTGTCACAACAACTGCTGCTGCCCCGTCACTCACCTGGCTGGAGTTACCTGAATCAATGAAGGAGCTTCACTGCATGAGCATAAAGACACTCCCTTACATGCCACAGTTGAACCCCTGATGCAGGACCACCCTGATGAAAAACCAACCTGAAGGACCACCCTGATGAAGGGCCACCCTGAGAGACCAGCCTGATGAAGGGCCACCCTGATGAGAGACCACCCTGATGACAGGCCACCCTGATGAGAGACCACCCTGATGAAGGGCCACCCTGATGAGACCACCCTGATGAAGGGCCACCCTGATGACAGGCCACCCTGATGAGAGACCACCCTGATGAAGGGCCACCCTGATGAGAGACCACCCTGATGAAGGGCCACCCTGAGAGACCACCCTGATGAAGGGCCACCCTGATGAGATACCACCCTGATGAGACCACCCTGTTGAGAGACCACCCTATGGAAGACCACCCCATTTTTGTTTTTTTGTTTTTAACTTTCCATTCTTATTTCCACACAAATAAACCCTCACCACAAAATCACCCCTTTTTGAGCGAGTTTGGCATAACAGTGGGGCATTAGGCTGGTAAGCACATGATGGCAATTCAATTTCCCACTTCAGCTCTCTTCTCTCTTCAAAAGTTGTGATTTATTGACACTGTCACGTGACACTGCCCCTCACAATCAATGAAACGTCAAAATGGCACCTGCCACAGCTCAGCCTAATGCAGGAATCATTCTGGTGGTGACAGTCTAGCATTACAGTTCCCCTCCCTCCGTTTCCTGGGCCTTTGGTCCCCATCAGTACATCTCCGCACATGACTTGGCAACAATGAACAAAAGAACAGCCACCCCTCTTTTAAAATCACTCTAAAGTGGTCGTGACAGGCAGGTTCCACTGTGCCATGCAAAACAAAGGCAGCCCTTTTTGTTTGTTTTCAGCAGCGTTGGCATGCCCAAGCGATGAAGAATATGGACTCAGCACCGAGAGGTTGATTGTTCAACTTCTGGTTCAGCCAGTGACTGTTCCTAACCCAACCCTCCCTCTCTTTACTAGCCTTGGGGTAGTGGACTTAGTGTCTAGTCCTTCAGACAAGAAGAAAAAGCAAGGTCCAAAGTGTGCTGAAAAACTCCCAGCAGCAGGAAAAAGACACTGTCCTTGGGGAAAATATTGCAGAAATTCTACAAGCAGGAATCCAGGAATCCAGGTTTGTTGGGTTCATTAGAATTGACTGCTGTGCCAAGTTTTCTTCAGGGACAACATTGCACATTTTTCAAGGAAAATGTCCCATTTCAAATGATGAAGTACACACACATATATAAACTCACACACACACACACACACACACACACACACACACACACACACACACACACACACACACACACACACACACACACACAATGCACACACACAACACACATACACCTGCCCACATGCACACACACACACCTGCCTACACACACACACACACACACACACACACACACAAATACACCTACCCACCGACCCCCACACACACACACATGCACACACACAAATACATCTACCCCCCACTCCCCCCCCCTCCCACACACACACACATTCTACATCAGCTAAGACAAATCACTTCATCATGACTCATTACACGATGTGTTGATGATGGACAGCACAGCCATGCGTGACTGACACGGTGATGTGATTCAGCATGCGTGATCAACAGTAACATCAAGGCATGATGCAACAGACCTGCTGTGGTTGAGCCACCCTCTTTAAAGGCAGCCCTCAGCTTAGCCAGTCCTTCCATAGTCGTGGGGCGAATCCCTTCATCTTTGGTCACCTGCACATCAAATATTATTAAGTCTACTCCACTCCATTCCAGTCTATTCCGATCCAGTCCAGTGCAGTCCAATCCATTTCTGAACAGCCCAGTCCAGTCCAGAACAGTTACCCATAAGGTCTGGTTCAGTCCAGCTAGCCCACTTCAGTCAATTCAGGACAAGTCCAGTCCACTCAAAAGTCAGAAATATTCACAATCTGAAACAGAACAAGACCCCAAGCGCTCGTGCAGAATAACACAAAGTCAATTAGCACTCAAAAGACTTCAGGCAAGTACAGCAAAGACCTGAGTCGCCTACAGTAACTCCCACCTGGCCTGCGTGTAAATACACGGTACATCAACTCCATCAGAGCTACATCCTCAGATTGTTGTTGTGTTCGTGTGCTGTCTTTCACGCGCTCATTAACTACCTTGTGTGTTGATTTAGAAAAAGTCAACTCCAGTCCAATCCAGTTCATGCCATTCCCATAAGTGCAGAACAGTCAACTAAGTAGAAACTTAAGACGTTCAAGGCCAGGCACAGGAGAAAACACCATTAATGAAGATGTATGACTTAAGGATGTACCTCTGGAGGAAATTGTGTACATTGTATTTACTAGCATGCCAGATGAGAGTTACTATAGGCGACTCGTGTCTTTGTTATTGTGTTTGTCGTTTGAGCACTAACTAATTCTTTCATTTGTTGACAAATGCAATTCAGTCTGGCAAATGTACTTAAGCGTGTAGTAAGGCCTTGTAATTCCTCTCTGATATCCCCAGATCAGAACAGAAAGTAAATACAAATTCGCTGGGGCAGCAGGGGCAGGAGGCATAAAAACACCCAAAATTATAACAGACGTCAAAAGTAACATGGGTCAGTGTTACTAAGTAAGTGATAACTAAAATGAAACTGAGAATAGCTTTCTCCTACAGCTATCATTTCAGCACCTACGACCTTGCACACACACACACAACTGCAAATGCACTGACACCATACATCGCTGCCCACCTTGCCTTCGTTTAAAGAAGCAACTCTACCCAAACAGCAACGTTTCAGGCAGCGAGTGTACCTCATCTGTTGTTTTCACAGGCTACGATATCCAACATAACTCAAAGTGGAATGCAGTTACGTAAAAATGTTCTTCACGTGTCTGAATGTCATATTTCAATACAAAAGCCTTATGACATAATCAGCCTTTTTGTTGGTGTCATTCTGAAGATTCTGCTGGTGGTGCTCCCCAACTAAGCTCTCTATGCAAATTCCCAGTGAAGACGGCCTGTATCTGTTTATTTACCGTCACTGTCTTGACCTGTCCCCCAGCATCCTCCACCGTTGTGGTCACGGGAATAATCTCTGCATCAAACAGGCCAGATGCGGCCGCTTTGGCAGCCCTGCAAAGACAAGCAACAACATGCCCCAAGCTGCCTGAAAAGGGGAACAACCTTTGCATCAAACAGCTAAGATGCTGCCATTCTGGCAAGCCTGCAAAGACCACAGCACACATAAGCTGAGCATGTGTGTGTGTATGCATGTGTGTGTGTATGCATGTGTGTGTGTGTATGCATGTGTGTGTGTATGCATGTGTGTGTATGCATGTGTGTGTGTGTATGCATGTGTGTGTGTATGCATGTGTGTGTGCGTGCATGTGTGTGTGTATGCATGTGTGTGTGCGTGCATGTGTGTGTATGCATGTGTGTGTGCGTGCATGCGTGTGTGTATGCATGTGTGTGTGCGTGCATGTGTGTGTGTATGCATGTGTGCGTGCGTGCATGTGTGTGTGTATGCATGTGTGTGTGCGTGCATGTGTGTGTGTATGCATGTGTGTGTGTGTGCATGTGTGCGTGCATGCATGTGTGTGTATGCATGTGTGCGTGCGTGCATGTGTGTGTATGCATGTGTGTGTGCGTGCATGTGTGTGTGTATGCATGTGTGTGTGTGTGCATGTGTGCGTGCATGCATGTGTGTGTATGCATGTGTGCGTGCGTGCATGTGTGTGTATGCATGTGTGTGTGCGTGCATGTGTGTGTGTATGCATGTGTGTGTGTGTGCATGTGTGCGTGCATGCATGTGTGTGTATGCATGTGTGCGTGCGTGCATGTGTGTGTATGCATGTGTGCGTGCGTGCATGTGTGTGTATGCATGTGTGTGTGCGTGCATGTGTGTGTGTATGCATGTGTGTGTGTGTGCATGTGTGCGTGCATGCATGTGTGTGTATGCATGTGTGCGTGCGTGCATGTGTGTGTATGCATGTGTGCGTGCGTGCATGTGTGTGTATGCATGTGTGCGTGCGTGCATGTGTGTGTGTGGTTAGTGACAGCACCCTGTGCTCCCACCATGTGTGACAGATGAGGGCTTTAGAAATCCTCTTCATTATTATTATAAAGTGGAACAACCTCAGCATCAAGCAGGCCAGTTACTGCCGAATCAGCAGCAGTGCCAGATGTTGCATCAACAGCAATGCCAGATGTTGTCACATCAACAGCAATGCCAGATGTTGTCACATCAACAGCAATGCCAGATGTTGTCACATCAACAGTAATGCCAGAGGCTGTCAAATCAGCAATGCCAGATGCTGCCAAATCAACAGTAATACCAGATGCTGATACTGACAAATGATGTCAAATCAGCAAAAATGCCAGATGCTGCAAAATCAACAGCAATACCAGATGCTGATGCCACCAAATCAACCACTGCCAGATGCTATCAGATCAGCAGCACTGCCAGATGCTATCAAATCAGCAGCACTGCCAGATGCTATCAAATCAGCAGCACTGCCCGATGCTATCAGATCAGCAGCACTGCCAGATGCTATCAGATCAGCAGCACTGCAGCAAGTATCAACAAGCCATCCCCTCTACAAAACTGGGAACACTACCTTATCAGGGGCGACTGTCCTGTTGCTGTAACATGGCACCACTGAGACACCGTGCATGCATATGGCAGAGCCCGGGGGCTACATGTTGGGTAGAAACCCTCCACCACTGAGACACTGGCTGCAGTCAAGACGAACAACCACGCTGCATGCAGTGCCGGCAAGGAACACCGCTAGTTACTGAGACACATGCTGAAGATATGTTAAGGGCGGTGCCTATGGGAACTAAAGTTATGCAACCCCAGCTCTTTTGCCATAAGAACTCTTGCTTTGCTGCTCTCCCCTTAAGCTTGTCCTAGCCAGATACCCGACCCTCCCCCCCCCCCACCTCCTTTTTTCCCTTCCCCTTCTGACACTTCAAGTGACAAGATATAATTCAGTTAGGTGCATGATTATCAAATTCAGGGATGCCAACATGCATCCCTGGAAGTAAGTCCAAAGAGTTTCTGAATACATGACAGTATTTCAGTATTGAATATATACATATAGGTAGTGTTGCTTGATGTCCTCAGATGTCAGTTGATGTATTAGGGACAAGCTGAGACCAATGCCAAAGCATGGCTCAATATAGCTTTACGTCCTCGGAAACCAGAAGGCTCGTTAGGACGGCCACCTCGACTCTCACACAGCTCCTGAACTATGATAAATATATATATCGGTAAATTGGTGTATATATATACCAATTTACTGGTGTTTGCTTCCAAGTCTTTCAGTACTGAATATATACATATAACCAATTTACTGATGTTTGTTTCCAAATTCTGCATTTCACTGATATAAAACATTAAATGAAATAAGAGGGGGAAAAAAATAAAAAATAAAAATAAAAATAAAAAATGACCCCCATCCCCAAAAAGGTAAAGGAGGAAAAAACAAACAAAAAACACCCAACACACACACACACACACACACACACACACACACACACACACACACACACACACACACACACACAATAGTCAACAGATAAACCAAAGCAGCTTTAACACTTGGAGTTAGCTAATTCTTGGATTTTAACATATCGTCAGCCATGTAGGGTCACATCAGGACAGAAAAACAAATACTACTTGAAAATCACAATTTCCTAACACTCTGAAATGTTGATTAAAAAAACACAACAACAATAAATTCATAATGCAAACAAATGAAAAAAAAGGAAAAAACCTTCAGTCCACCTACTTCTGCTGAGATGCCAACGCAAACTCATCCTGCTGCTGTCTGCTGATTCCAAATCTCTCAGCCACATTTTCTGAAGTGATTCTGCCATAGAGTATGTTCAGTTAAGTTATTTAACCCCTTCACTGCCCAGCCTGTAAAGGTTATGGGCTGAAAAGTGCGCGAACAGGCCTGCAAACAGTGTATTTTCTGATCCTATAACACTTCTACTTTTAATACTGTGCATTTTCATGAAAATCCTTTCATGTACTAATGCAAATAAGAAAGCAAAACAGGTTAAGGATGTCAAATTTCACAGTTTTATTGGTCACCTTCAAGTGACATCATGGCAGTGAAAGGGTTAGTACTAACCATTCTGGTACTAGGTGACAGGGAACAAAATCCATTACAGTATAACAAGTCCAAATCCTTTGTTCATGACACACATCTGAACAAAATATATCTGCAAGGAGTTGGGAAAGGAAAACAAACCAAATGATCCCAAAAGGCACAAGTAAAAATTTTAGAATTCCTATAAGTACATAAAGCATGAAAGGCTATTTTCTCACCTAGTCCAGGTTTGAAAGAGGGAACAATGGTTGGATAGCTCTGGACTCTCAGCAGTGGGAACCTTCATTCAGTTCACCCACAGACTATTATGAATGAAATGACAAAACTTGTCATCACAGAAGAGAGAAAGACACACACACAGAGGGAGAGAGACAGAGTCAGAGACACAGAGGGACACAGAGAGAGACAGACAGACAGACACTGAGAGAAACAGAGACACAGACAGACTGAAAAAGAAAACAAACAAAAACAAAAACAAAGAGAGAAACAGAGCATTACCATAGGCAAGAGCGAGAGTCTGAGTCTGAATGGTTTACAGAAAAAGGCCATGGGCCTATGTCAATTGTGGTGACAAACACAGTCAAGCAAATTTAGGTCTACAAAAGGTTCACAGGTACAACATCTGTCCAGACGAAACAGTATTGCATACATCAAAAGCCTTGTGTTGAAAAGTAGCGAGTCGGAGTTGGAGAGACCTGTTTTCAGAAGCAAACAACATTGACAGTTTAAAGAATGATGGACATCTGACATATTTGCGTGGTATATATTTATCTCTGATGCCATAGTACACAGGACATGATAATATGAAGTGAATTTCAGATTCAATCTCATGGTTGCAAAAAGGACATGCAAGCTAGCCTGCCTCAGCATTCCTAGCAAAGCAAAGCCTGTGGGATCTCAGTTGTGAAACACCTAATCTTATTCTCAGCAAACAATTTCTTGGTAAGAGAGAGAGAGAGGGAGAGAGAGAGAGAAAGAGAGAGAGACAGGCAGACAGACATATGGTTAGACAGACAGACAGAGAGAGACTGAGAGAAACAGAGTAAGTACGTGACTTGGTGTTTTATGCCCAATCAACCAGTACGGTTATATCACAGCAGCAGAGACAGAAAGAAAAACAACAACAACAACAACAAAACAGAGAGAGAGACAACTCAGAACTTTATTACACAAGGATTAAGATTTTAGGCAGTTGCCTATTCTTACAATCTATCCCTGCTAATCTACATGCCAATAGGCTACACATAAAACAATAGTAACAACATTGACTACCGCAGTAATGATGACAAAGATGATAATGTTGGGGAAAACAAACACAGAGAGAGAGAGAGAGAGAGAGAGAGAGAGAGAGAGAGAGAGAGAGAGAGAGAGTTACACTATAGGCAAGACAAAGAGAGAACTGAAACAAACCATTTATTCATTCACAAGTCTGATTTATTTAATTATCATCTTCACTGTTGTTATTGTAGTAATTAATAACAATAGGCACAGATAAGCATTAAACAAAACTCACCCCATTGGTATCAAGGAGTCCTGAGCATTCTGGGAATCTGACAGTTTGGGGTTGAACTTGAAGCCCTCAACACCCATGGGGTATTTTGACAGGGATTCAACACTGTTTGATGGTTGTCAAAAGAAGAAAGAAAAAGGCTTTTATTTTATTTTGTCCTCCATACATTCCATACACACTCTGAGCATTGTTTTCCGGCACCTTCCTCCAACTCTGCCAGAATTGGTAACAGCAGTGAAAGGGCACTCATTCTTTATCTCCGCACAGCTGTCCAACAATACTGTCAGTGCCCTCCAAAATGTTTGGGTACTAATAAGACTGTGAAAGCAACACAGCACCCAAGCACACACGTAAACATGAAGTGCATCCACCTCTGGTAAAAAAAAGGAGTTCCATCTCAATTAAAACAATGTTGGTTTTATTTGTGCCAGTGTATGCAACATTAGTGGTTATAAAAGAAACACCTGATATAATTTGAGTTGTGTGTTACAATCTTAATGTCATTTGTGCACCAACGAAAAACTGCCCATTAGCTGACACATTTCAAGACCTATGGTGTCATCAGTTATGGCAGTGGTTGGAAGAAGGATGTTGCAAACCACTGCTTGGAGCTGGTGTTCCATCATTCATAATTGTCCATAACAACTGAAGTAAAGCAATGTCTTGAAGTTGTCCAACAAAGCCCTGACCAAATGTTTGATGCAACCAGCTGTAGAAAATGAATGAAACATTTCAATATAGTTTACACAAATGTAATAAATTTGTATAACACTACCCTGTTTTCCCCATCTATTTCCCAAACTAGATCATCTTGTCATCAAAACAACAGGGCCAATCAAATCAATACTGGAAAAGTTTCAAAAGCAAAAATTGATTTTTTTTTCTAACAGATGAAGTGGAGTGCTTGTGGGTTTTCCTAGGCATGTGAATGCCACCCAGAACTGAAGTAAACTGAACTTACCATCAACTTCTACCACAGTGCCTCCAGAAGATGACCCACTGTTATAATTAGGAACTGTCAGAACACTACATATTGCAATGGTCCATTCATCATCCACCTTAACAACCTGCTCCCATTTTCTTCTTATTTTATTTTATTTTTTCATGTGTGTATGTACTTCAAATTATTTATGCTTTAAGTTTCATACCATTATTAATGTTTATCTGACCTTACATTTTCCAGACAGGGGCTTCATGGAAAAAAGGCTCTTGACTCAAAGTTACTGATAGCAGATCCAGCTGGTTCTTTCCTTCTAGCAAACCCAGACATTTCTAAAATTCATATTTCTTTTATTTTTTAATTCAAAAAAGAGAAAGTGGCAGGTATACTTTATCACACTGCCTGAAGCAAAATGACATTCATCCATATCCTGACAAAGATTTGGCTGATACTGGCACTGGTTCCTTCCAATAATGGTGTCAAAAACAGGTTATAATCTAATAAATGTGATTCTGAGAACCTTGCTCTGCATGAAAAAAAAAAATGAAAAAAAAAAAATGAAAAATGAAAAAAAAGAGGAAAAAGAGCAGAATTCAAGCTATCATATGATATGAACCCATATACTGACAGTAAAAAAAAATGCACTGCTGGCACAAGTTTCTTTCAAGAGTGGTCAGACAGGTTAATCGAACACAAAATGTTAACTTTTGAGATCTTTGCTTTGTAAGGAAATGCACATAAAGGCAGAAATCAAGCAGGAGGTCATGTGACTTTAACCTTTACTCTTCCAAAGAATCTGTACAACTGGAGCAAGTTCCTTTTAATAACGGCCTAACAAACAGGTTATAATCTCACAAAAAATGTTGACTGAGAGAAGTTTGCTTCATTCAATAAATTAGGAGGTCAAAATGCCAAGGACAAAAAAAGAAAGAAAAAAAGGACATTATGTTATGTCCTTTTGGAAGGAAAAAGGTTTTCTTGTGAAGATCTGGAACACTTTCAACTCACAGTGCATCACCTAATACTTACCAGCTTATCATTTTTCAGTTTGTAATTAAATTTATGAGGGCAATTCTGCAATAGCATAAGCTACAGAATGTAAAACATAATACAGATTGGAATTAGTGGAATGTCTTTTTCCACAGAACAGACTATTTGCCCAATTGGTGCATTACATTTAAGACATCTAAAAGTTGTCAGAGAAAGCACAGGACCTGCCATTTTTCATAAAGTGGTAAGAGTTGAACGTAACAGTTAATGGCTTACCCTGCAGCAATGCCGATGTCACACTGTCCCACCTTCAGAGAACCTTCACAACAAATTACAGTGGAGGACAGTGAACACAAGATACTGATAACACAAAGTACAACATACTAAACAACAAATAGCTTGTCTGTCTTCAACTTTTTTTCTTCAGTACTCAATTCATCAGGGACCATCTACAAGGACCACAATTTGCCAAGATCCAGGCATGTGATGTAGGCCTTCTGTTGAATAGAATTCTCAGAGTACACACCTGCCACAATAAAAGCTACAGTGACAGATCCATTCTTCTACAAATGGTTGGGGAAAAGGTGCGCACCTTTTAAGAGCTTTAAAGATACACACCTACCACAATAAAAGCTACAGTGACAGATCTGAGGCACACATCAGCTGGTGTCCAGCAGCATCATTCTGCTACAAACGGCTGGGGAAAAGGTGTGCATCTTTTAAGATTAAGAGCTTTAAAGATACACACCTGCCACAATAAAAGCTACAGTGACAGATCTGAGGCACACATCAGCTGGTGTCCAGCAGCATCATTCTGCTACAAACGGCTGGGGAAAAGGTGTGCATCTTTTAAGATTAAGAGCTTTAAAGATACACACCTGCCACATTCATGAACGCCTGCAGTCCTGAGGCGCATTGGCGATTGGTAGTGTACACTGGCACCGTTTCCGGTATTCCACTGCAAATGGCCAAAGAAAAGTAAAATCCGTTGAAAATTATTAGCTTCTATTCTATCACAATGAACAGCCCCCTTTTTGCATGCTACCAATCCTAGACAACAGTGCCACTGATAGTGCATATCCAGCTGTCTAATTCTTGCATTGTTAATCACATTTGGCCAAAGTGTCAGAGATTGTGTAACAGACTTGGAAGAAAGAAAAGTGTATGCAGTATTTCTTTCTAAGTTTTCACGCTATAGGTGGTCTGCTGAGAAAATAATGTTAATTGTTAATACACTTTGGGTCACAATGACTGGGTGAACAGTCAGGAATCACAGAAAATAAGAGGTTAGGCCACTGCAGTCGCCCCTAAATAAACTCCTTTCTTTCTTTTTTAAATAGAACCAAACAAATTTTCAGAAGCATTCCTTTTGCCAGTACCATAGTCAAGTCTAGAGGGGGCCTTGATTTCAACACCTGTGGTATCCCACCACAGGAACAGCATCAGCAACGCAAATAAGCATTTTATTCTCACTGAAAAAGGTGCTGACTCAGTTAACAGTTTTGGGCAACACTGGACTGGTGAGTGAGTGACAGCAGACATATGTGAATGAAACATCCCCTGTGATGAGAACTGCTCACTTGTTTCTGTCAGCTTACCACATGGACTTCAGCACATCATAAAAACTCTATTCACTCACAAAACATTACTGTTATTTCTCTCTCACTGTGTGTGCGTGTGTGTGTGTGTGTGTGCGCGCATGTGAGTGTGTGTGCATGCATGTGTATGTGCATGTGTGCATGTCTAAGTGTTTGTGTGCGTGTGTTTGTGCGCGTGCATGTGTGTGTGTGTGTGTGTGTGTGCATGGTGTACGTGTGTGTGTGTGTGTGGTTTGGGTGGGTGTATGTATACATGCATGCCTCTGGTGTGTGTGTGTGTGTGTGTGTGTGTGTGTGTGTGTGTGTGTGTGTGTGTGTGTGTGTGTGTGTGTGTGTGTGTGTGTGTGCGCGCACGCACACGCATGTGGTTTGGGTGAGTGTATGTATACATGCATGCCTTTGTGTGTGTGTGTGTGTGTGTGTGTGAAGTGTGACCTTACTTGTTATGAGAAAGGGCTATACCTGTCCAATAGGTATTCATGGAATACTAGCTAGGTGGGCACTTTACTTCAGTCCACCACCAAAGACCAAACTGCACAAAGGGGAGTCAAAGTTATTTTGGCAAGACTCCTCAAAGGAATACTGTGTGCCCAACGAAACTCAAAGCTTTTTGCATAATTTTACCGCTGTTCAATTGTATACTCCTCACTGATAAATCAGAAAGTAAAAGGTGAAACCATCCACTAATAAAACAAATTATATTTCTGATTTAATGTTATAGCATAAGTCACTTTATGCTTGGAGTGGATTTGAAAGAAAAGAGTTGAATAAACTAGAGGAGCACAAATTACAAAGGACAATTTCCTGGCAGTTGGAGAAGCAAACAAGGCTTTGTGTTCCAAGCTAACCAAGGCTTACATGAGGTGTTCCCTCTAGCCCTGAGTTCTCAACAGAGGCTATTGGCAACACTCAACTGAGAGAACTGAAGAAAATAAAAAGTGCCATACCTGAAAAATTGTGCCACCCGAGCTGTTAAAGCACTCTTTGGGTCATTCACACTACCTTTGAAATGAAAACAAAACAAAAACTTTGTCACCCACCTCCATAACTTGTGCACAAACATAGTTAGCCTTTCAGTCTTCACTGTTCTGCTGTGATTAATGCATCAAAGAACACAACCAATCAATGGAAATAAAATACATACATATTGCACATATATATAATATAAAGTGCCCAAATCATTTGAAAGTACTTAAATACTTCTGATATACAACAACAACAAAAAACAAATTGACAACAATAACAACAACAACAAACACAACAAACTAAGACAGCATTTGAAATTTAATGATATTTCAGCATCATTTTAATTTATCAAATACAATTAAGAGTACACTGAGTCTGGACTGCATCCCTGCTGGATTGTACAACTGGAGGATGAGCCATATGGGGGCCTCTTAAGTTGGCACATATGATGGGACAGCACCCCCCCCCCCCCCCCCCCACAAAAATAAATAAATAAATCCCAATGCAATCCAGTCTTACTTTTGAGTTTGAAACCTGACATGACCTGGATCATTAAGACTGGCCCCATGTCAAGATGGAACCCAGCATCGCTTTTGATCTCATGACCTGCCATGACCTATCTCATTAGGACTGCTTCATTAAGACATCAGTGTAAGACAGTCTTCTGTTTCTTTTTCACATAATACAGATGGCACAGCACCTATTTCATTCATGAGTAGTCCTGTATAACTCTTACCAACACAGATGTCCTTAATGTCGGTGGCAGATAGACCAGTTTCAGACAACACTCCTTGAAACACCGCTGTGAGCAGGTCATCCGCAAATGTGTCCTGCACAGAATGCGCGTAATTCATTTTGTGAAAAATTCTGTCTTGTGTCAACAACAACAACAACAACAAATATCCATATTTCTATATTCTCAACATTAATACAGCTCCAGTGAAGTAGTATACAATTTTATTTGTCTCCCTGATTGTAGGCTAAGAGTCTAAGCCTGCGGTTCCAGTCTGTAGGCAGACTTAAGGAACCAGTCAGCTAAATAGGAAAATACACTGTACCATTATATATATATCAAAGATGGACGTGGAAAGAGGAAGTGCTAGATGATCTTCCTTGAAACGACAAGAGAGAACCATCATCAATCAGACAAACGCTGGAACCATTTCAAAGGTGACATTCAGGAAACTTCTGAGATATGGGGTGGAGCACATGTGGGGTTTTCTGAATAAGTAAACATGATGCTTAACATCCACAGAAACCATAAGGCTTATTAGGGATGGGGAGAAGGGGGGGAAGGGGGTATGGAGGTGGGGACAGAGATTATATACCTATCACTACTCTGTCACCACCAGAATGACTTCTGCATTAAGATGGGCAGCGATGAGAGCCATTTTAATGTTTCAGCAGGAAGTGATGGACAGAGTCACAAGACAGTGTCCACAAACCACAACCTTTTTGAAGAGAAAGGAGAGCTGAAGTGGTATCGAACCGAGGTCCTTCTGCTTACCAGCTTAACGCCTTACCGCTAGGCCAAACTGGCTCACAATGCCAATGGGTGTTTCTGAGCACACAGATACTGTCTTGAACTGAACTGAACTGAACTGAACTGAACTGAGCTGAACATATCAAGAAAATTGTGGAGCATTGCTTTTTCTGGGCCTTTCAGATGGCACAGCAACAGTTCAGTTAATAATCCAACTTTCAATAGTCACAGCTGGCAGGACCGGCTGGAATTAGTGTCACAGCACACTCCAAGGTTAACCTTTCGGCACCCTTCCTCTGAAGTCTGATGTCACTGCTTCTTCTTCTTCATTATACTGTGGGAATCTCAGCAGTTGGGTAACATTCCACAACTGGTTATCCCACTGAAGGGGCTGTCCTTATCTCTGCGCATCTGTCTACCAAAACTGCCTCTGTAACATCCTCAGCACTAACCCTATGTAAAATTTGCAAAAAGACTGAGACTGACTGAGGAAGCAACATAATGCTGAAGCATGCATACATGTAAACATTGGGCGTGTCTCGACTGTTTCATCTTCAGTGAAGTTGAAAGAAATGATTGTGTATTTATTTGTGCTGGTGTTCGCACTGTGACTGGTTATAGGATGAAGAGAAACACAGCCTGATCAATATAACGTGAGTTGTCTGTGTGATTCCCACTTGATTGCCATTTGAACTGGCACCAACCAAATATAGTCAGTTAACAAGCAGTTTTCAGAGACCTAGCTATGGCATAACCAGTTACAAAACAGCCTCGAACAAAGGCTCCACAACCAATTACAGATGCTGCACTGGCTGATCAACAGTGGGTTGGTCGACATCAACCTCACCAACTTCTGCCAGTATGACTGTATGCAGACCCCTGGACAAGAGAAGCACAGTGTCTGCACCAGGAGTACACCAATCATACTGTCCTGTTTAACTCCTCCTTTCCCCACACCATAAGTAAACATGGTGCTTAACATCCACAGAAACAGTAAGGTTTATTACTAATATTAGGGACGGGGAGAAGGGGGGAAGGGGGTATGGAGGTGTGTGTGTGTGTGTGTGTGTGTGGTGGGGGGGTAGAGATTATATACCTATCACTATGCTGGTGGGTGGTGGGGGGGAGGGGTTGAGATTATATATATATACCTATCACTACACTGTCACCACCAGAATGACTTATGCATTAAGGTGGGCAGTGATGAGAGCCATTTTAATGTTTCATAATTTTGTGAGGGACAAAGTCACAAGACAGTGTCCACAGACCACAACTTTTGAAGAGAAAGGAGAGCAGAAGCTGATTCAACCCAAGGTCCCTCCGCTTACCAGCCTAATGCCTTACCGCTAGGCCAAACCTGCTCACTACACCATAAGAGACTGGAACCATCTTTTAACTGCCATCACCTCAGCAACTTCACTCGTCATTCTGGAACCAGCTTGGCAGCAGTCTCCATAACCTGCAGCCAACTCCCACAGCCCCATGCCCATGAACCAAGCTCCCTGTTAATTTTATATATATATATATTATTATTTTTTTAACCCTTTTTGACCATTTGTTGTTTTTCAAGTGGCACCCAAGCCACACAAGACCATCACCACCAGAGCCAATTAGGCCCATGGAGGCCCGGCGAAAGAAGATGGCAGTTGTTGGAAGGTACGTAGTCCTAATGCGATGTCTGGAGTTCGGTGTCACACTTGGCCTAAACACATAATGTTCAGTTCTTCACTACATGGTCATGAAATTTCGTTCGTCTGTTTTTGTCTTTTGATTGTTTGGACTTGGAGGGATTTCAAATTAAAGAATTGTGTTGTAGATCAGCATGGCCGGTACTGCCCTGTCCCTCATGTGCGGTGGAGGCTCCGAAATACACACAACATTAACACCACTGGATAAACACACACACACACACACACACACACACAAGAAACCTTGAAAGAGCCCCGCTTTGCTCGTGTGATTGGAGTCCGCAATGCAGAAACCACCACGATGTCATCGCCTTTTCGTTGGTAATTTGGAAGTGCTGCTACTTCTCTCACGCCAACAGCATGTTCTGAAGGACTGAGATGGTGAAATATTGTTGTCAGTCGTTCCATCCTCGGTCGGTTGTTTCAGTCAGATCTGCACCTGCCTACTACGCTCCAAAGTTCGGTAGCAAGCATGTACACTGACCTTTGAACCCCTGACGTCATAGCCACAATCACGTGCGCTATAGAATTTATTGTTATATTATCCACTTTCCATCAGCTTCCCATGTGGTCTAGTGGTTAGGATTCCTGGCTTTCACCCAGGCGGCCCGGGTTCGATTCCCGGCATGGGAACATTTTTTTCTCTCCCCTTTTTAAGATAATTTTAGTAAGTAAACATGGTGCTTAACGTCCACAGATTTATATGGACGTTAAGCACCATGTTTACTTACTAAAATTATATTAAAAGGGGAAGAAAGAAAAAAATGTTCCCATGCCGGGAATCGAACCCGGGCCGCCTGGGTGAAAGCAGATAATTTTATGGATGATGGATGAAGTGTTGCTTAGTGTCCTCAGATGTCAGTAGACATATTAGGGACAAGTTGTGACCAATGCCGAAGCACGGTTCAATAAATCTTTAGTGACGTCTACGGAAACCAGAAGGCTCGTTAGCCGGGACGGACAGCCCAGGACGTCCACCTCGACTGTCACACAGCTCCTGAACTATGAAGATAATTTTATTTGTCATTCTTCCTTTTATACCACGCATATAGGCCTAATTTATTTCTGAGGTTTTAATGCGTACATTATTGTTGATTTTGTAAAGCGTAGTGTGCTCACCAGCGTCGGTGAGATAGGCACTATAGAAATGACCGCTATATGATGATGATGATGATGATGATGATTATGGCTATCCCATTGTACTTTACAGATTTTTTTTTTTTATTTGATTTTTTTTTTTTGTATCATTAAACTTTTTTCATTTTTTTCATCTTTTCATTATTGTTGTATGTGTTTTAGCGGCAAGCACACACTGTAAGATCTTCTAGGCTTCTAGTTCTAAAAGTTTTTGTATCCATGAGTACTGAAGCTCAAACAGTATGCCGTACTTCAAATACACACACACACACACACACACACACACACACACACACACACACACACACACACACACACACACACACACACACACGCCAACAGTCACTACATGGTGCTTAGTCTGGGCTAGACGATGGGTAGGATAGGACTTGTAACTCTTCTGCCGCAAAGTACTGAATTGCGGCCCTTGCTTTGTGGGAAACAACGTTCTTCTGGTTCCCACGTTTGGTCGCTTCTCCTGGGCAGCCGCAACAGCGTCTGCCAGCACTGTACCTGTGTAATGGTGACTAGTCATTTCAGTTGGTCTTCTTGAGCAGAATGTCGACCACCAGGGGGCCAGGCTGACTGGCAAATAAACCGAAGAGCCTTTTTGTTGTTGTCGTTGTTGTTGTTGTTGTTTTCTCTTCTTCTTCTTAAGTCCAGGTTTTAGGACGACTGATGCCGGATCAGCCAGCTGAACCGTCTTAACCATTCTTTATTGTTTTACCAGGGTCGCAGCTGTCTGATTAGGATGGAGCGATGTGTGTAGATCCAAAGATATGAGACTGTGTCTGGTTGATGCCGATAGTAGCTATGGTGTGTTTATGGTTCAGTGGGTGAGGAGTATGTGTGTGAGTGTGGGTGTGTATGTGTGTAGGTATCCGCGGGGGATGCCGTGTGCTACAGGGACTGTTTTTTGCTGTGATAATTTGTATTATGGATTTTCTTTTTTGACTTTTTAAAGACATAATGGTTCAAAAGAACGCTATTCATCCGGACACTAAAACACTATAAAACTCATTATTTTGGGGGGCAAATAAATAAACAATGAAAGTAAAAATTACTAATCAGTCAACTTAAGTCATTCAGAACAACGAATCAATCAGCACAAAATAAGAGGCCCCCGACAAGAAGTATTTTCGCCTCGCCACGCGGGTTGATGGTAATTAGCAGCGAGATACTACAGCAGTGTAGTGTTTCTGGTCATTAGTGAAGACACAGTTCAACTTCTGCTTTCGCTGTCCTGCACCTGCGCATGCGCATGGACGGTGCCGAATTCATCGACCGTTAAATTAACTGCCCGGTGAATACACCCAATACGTCCGATAAAACTCATCCACAACGCACACTGACAGCCGAAAAGGAGCAATAAATTCGGGGTTTTGAAACACGAAACCGGGGTGAAAGGAGGCATTTGCCAGCCGTTTGTCGGGTCGATAATGCCAAGGTGTGTACCATAGAAGGCCGGGCTTAGAAGGACCACTTCTGATCTATTGTCGGTGTCATGAACCTGGCTGCGGTCGCTAGGCGTCAAAAACTCGGGCAAAGAAACTGACACGACTGCCCGGACAACTTATAAATGGTATGGTTCGCTGTGTTGCCTTGACTGAAAAGGCTAAAATCGTCTTCGATTTGCGAAAGTCAATATTGATTCTTTGCTCTTATTCGGCACGATAATGCCTAGTTCGTCTGTATTACGATTTCCAGTCGTCAGTCCTGGGCCAACCTGGTTGTATTGTGCATGTTGTGGGCAAAACATGATAGGGCTGCACTTTCTATTGATTCTG
>OY757542.1:4666594-4684094 GCA_963584105.1 Alviniconcha strummeri
GCACTATTAAAGCCAACAAGTCAGTGAACCAATAGAATTATACCTCGAGTTTGTCCGCTACCGGGTTAACACTGTGTCACCAAATTCTCTCGACAGTTGCATACCCAGGCTACCCGGTATACTGCGTACACCACCAAAACAAGCATGCAGCGGAGAAGGGGATTATGAAAATAATGGTGCACTGCCACTATGCAAGGACTCAGAAGCCTAGTGGTATCTCAGGACACTCACCACAATGTATGATCAGGTGATCCACACCCAGATTTTAAGAGCATTTCATTGGTTGGCTGAGACGTGTAGCTGTTGTGTCGCATTACATTATTAGTGTTGGGTCTAGCGGTATTTGAGGCTTTGGGCTGGTGACTGCATTAGAAACCAGGGGCTATTCGGTTCAATTCCTCCTCGACCCGGCCTCTTCTCTTGAAAATTTGTGGTTAAAAATGGACACTGTCTTGTGACTCTGCCTTCCACAATTAATGAAAATGTCAAATGAAAAAGTCAAATGGCTCTGACAAGCCTGCCCTTATTGTATGTAGTTTGAATGCAGAATCATTCTGGCGGTGACAAGGAGTCGTTAGGTGCAGTCTCCCTCTTGCCCACCTCGATGGCATAGTCTCCCTCTTGCCCACCTCGATCGTGGGATCTCGGACCCAGCCTTAGGTACAGTCTCCCTCTTGCCTACATCGATGGCATAGTCTCCCTCTTGCCCACGTCGATCGTGGGATCTCGGACCCAGCCTTAGGTACAGTCTCCCTCTTGCCCACATCGATGGCATAGTCTCCCTCTTGCCCACATCGATCGTGGGATCTCGGACCCAGCCTTAGGCACAGTCTCTCTCTTTCCCACATCGATGGCATAGTCTCCCTCTTGCCCACATCGATCGTGGGATCTCCAGACCCAGCCTTAGGCACAGTCTCCCTCTTTCCTACCTCAATCGTGGTACTGTTGGGCCGCGGTAGAAGACACAGTTATAGTCTCCCTCTTGCCCACATCGATCGTGGGATCTCGGTCCCAGCCTTAGGCACGGTCACCCTGTTGCCCACATCGATGGTCTCCCTCTTGCCCAACTCGATCGTGGGATCTCGGTCCCAGCCTTAGGCACAGTCTCTCAGTCTCTTTCTTGCCCACCTCGTTCGTGGTATTGTTAGGCCACGCTAGAAGACACAGTCTCCCTCTTGCCCACCTCGATTGTGGGATCTCGGTCCCAGCCTTAGGCACAGTCTCTCAGTCTCCCTCTTGCCCACCTCGATCGTGGGATCTCGGTCCCAGCGTTAGGCATGTCTCCCGCTTGTCCACATCAATTGTGGGATCTTGGTCCCAGCATGGTCTCCCTCTTGCCCACCTCGATCGTGATATCTCGGGCCCAGCCTTAGGCAGTCTCTCTTTTGTTTACCTCGATCATGGGAACTCGGTCCCAGCCTTAGGTACAGTCTCCCTCGTACCCACATCGATGGCATATAGTCTCCCTCTTGCCCACATCGATGGCATAGTCTTCCTCTTGCCAAACTCGATCGTGGGATCTCGGTCCCAACCAATACCTCTCCGGAGACGGCGGCATTAAACAAGGCAACAAAACTGGCACGTCACGTGCAGCATTTCGCTGAACCACAGGATAAGGAGGAAATCGCAGGCTGTGCACGGAGACCGAGCGACATAAACCGATGACACTTTGCGCCCACAGAAACCTGCGATTGTGTAGTACGATTAAGTCGCAGTGCGGCGCGGCATATCCTAAGAGATTTTGAAGTTGAAGTGTTGCTTTACGTCCACAACTGAGAAACCGTAGGTTTATTAAGGACAGGAGCCAAGGACGTCCACCTCGACTTTCACACGGCTCCTGAGCTCTGAAGAGATTTTTACGTGCCTTCCATATTTTGTACTACTGTTGCCGGGGTTTTGACTTGTTTTTGGTTCTTTCAGCGGCGAATCACGGACGAAGTGCCGGCCGGTAACTAATTAAATACTATAGCCAGCCAGTTAGTTACTAGTTAGTCTTTTGACCAGGTGTTAGTGTTATAATTATTATTTTTCCCGTATTTGTTTCAAGGAGTGCAGCAGGTTAACATTGGACATGCTGGTCGGTTGTAGGCCTTAATTGCTACTGGTAATTACTTTCTGTTATTTGTTGCTGCCGCTGTTCATAGTTTCTCCACACAGGCTTACTCTTGATAGTCCAAGTTCAATGTTGCTCAGTTACGTCCACAGAGACCGTAAGGACTAGTCTAGGGACGGGGAGCCCAGGGCGGCCTCCTCGACTTTCACACAGCCCCTGAGCTCTTGATAGTTATATTATACCCCCCCCCTTCATTTTATTATCTGTCCGTCTTGTTCTGCTGGCTACTTCTTCTCCACTTTTTCTTGGGTATCTGCATGTCTTCTGTCACCGTTAATGAGTAGGCTTTTAGTTATTCAATTTGTTTCAGACGTTGCCGAAGATATTTTGCGTCAAATCATTTAATCGTTTTGTGCCCGTGACCCCTCCGCTTCTTTTGCCATGTGCATGTTTTCTTCTCCAAATTTCCGCTTGATCTTTCTCAGTCATTTATTTCTTCTCCCCCCCCCCCCCCCATTTACGATTACTGTACGCTGTGCGGATTTGCAGAGCTCAAAATGCTCCTGCGCTGCTGCAGTCTCTATCCCTAACAATAATTTATGTCAGACCGACACTGATCTTGAGAACATTAAAGCCAAATTTTATGTGCTGTCTCTGGTGGCTTTGCAGACAAGGTCTAAGGGAGATCATTCTCTTGTTTCTCCTTCCCCCCCCCCCCCCCCCCATCCTCGGGGCAGTTCTTGTGACTGGATACATCGACAAATGAATAAGTAGGTTGGTGTTTTACGCCCAGTCAACCAGAACGGTTATATCAGGGTGAAGGATACGTCCACGATGAATTTCTGTAAAACAGTAGTTAAATTACATCATCGTTATCGTTATATCGATCTACGACAACGCCAGAAACTGAGTCACGCATTTATTTTCAGAGGCGGTTACAATTCGGCGATACGTTCTAACCGGTGACGTTGAAATTAGTGGTCTGTGTTCTTTGACTGTATCCGGGATCGACATGTTGCCCGTATCACTTTTTTCCGTACCATTTTTCGGATAATTAAATTGTTTTACATTCGCGATTTTTTTTCTATGTACCATAACTGACTTCCGGATTCACTGGAGCCAATGCGTGTGTATTAGGCAGTGTGTGTGTGTGTGTGTGTGTGTGTGTGTGTGTGTGTGTGTGTGTGTGTGTGAGAGAGAGAGAGAGAGAGAGAGAGAGAGAGAGAGCACATTATATATGTATTGATTTGAAGCTGCCAGGTTCTACAGAGCTTAAAAGTCCAGTTATCCCTGTTGTGCTTTTGTGGCATATTTTTTTCTTACAACAGATTATAATTATGCTCTCAGACACAACACACACAGACAAAGACAGAACACAATAATTATATATTATACAGTCTCCTTAAAACACATGCACCATTAGGAAAACATTTATTTCTGGCAATGTTGCATGCACAGGCCTCATGGCATACAATGTTAAAAAGAGACATTTGTTTGATGCTGGGGTGGGGAGGAGGAGTTATAAGACATTGAGCCCAAGGTGGTGGGGGGTGGGGGGGTGGGGGGTGGTGGTGGTGGGGGGTGGTAAAAAAAAGTGTACCCTCATTCTGCAAACAAATGGTAACATGTAAAACCATTTATAGCACTTAAAAGTTGGTAAATGGAGCAGATACCTGAACTATGACACAGAAATGCAGATAAAAATATTTTGGTGCAGTATATGTTTGATGGTAATCCTATCTCGGTGTGATCTTCACCAGTCTCTCCAAAAATGTACCCACTGTTCTGTGTGAACGGATAGAAATGATTGCTTCATGGTACAGTGCAATTCCTCCAAAGGAAAAAAGGGAAAAACTTTGGTACAATACAGGCTTGATCGTGATCTTATTCCACATATCTGCATCAACTTATGCCACACTCTCTCCCAAAACATACCTGCTGTTCCAGGTGATTGGAGAGAAATAGTTATATCTTGACACAGTGGAACTCTTCTTTTAAGACATCCCAGGGGAAAAAGGGAATAACTTTGGTAGAATATGTCTCTGCACCATCAACTTGTGCCACAGTCTCTCCCAAAACTTACCCACTGTTCAAGGTGACTGGATCGAAATTATTAACCCATGGCACAGTGGAGTTCTTCCTCGAAGACATCCCAAGGAAAAGAGGGAAAACTTTGGTATAATATATTGGTTTGATTTAGAGACGAGATCACAACTCATGATAAGCTCAGACCAGTTTATGGTCATTATTTTAAAGTCTGAAAACTAATGTGTGCTAATACACAGTGTAAGTACTTTTATCAATTTTTGCTGTAATGATGAATCTGATGATCTGAACTATATACTATATACTAGCTAAGTAAGTAAACATAGTGCCATCCACAGAAACCATAAGGCTTATTAGGGACGGGGGAAAAGGGGAGGAAGGGGGTGTGGAGGTGGGGGAAGAGGGAGAATATAAACCTATCGCTACACTGTCACCACCAGAATGGTTACTGTATTAAGATGGGCAGCAATGAGAGCCATTTTAATGTTTCAGTAGGAAGTGATGGACAAAATCACAAGGCAGTGTCCACAAACCAGAACCTTTCTGAAGAGAAAGGAGAGCCGAAGCGGTATCGAACCGAGGTCCTAACACCTTACTGCTAGGCCAAACCGGCTCACTAATATACTAGCTATATACTATCTGAACTATATACTGGCCCTCCCGCTCCCACCCCACCAGCCGCCATATTATTACTGTTCCCCAAGTAGTAACACCAGGGTCTATCTGTGGTTGTCTCCCTTTGTGGCCAGAGGCCAAGGTGGCTGACAGCGGAGACTATGACACTCGTCATGTCAACAACAAAGACTCAAAATTATTCATGCCAGTCAAAATGAGGATTTGATGCTGCTTAAACTGTGGATGGGTAAAGCAATGAAAATAACAAGCAATGTAATCTGTGAATCATTAAACAAATTTAAGATGGTAGGAGGGGGGGTGGAGGGAAGGAAGGAGGGGGTGGAGAGAGCAAGAGAGAGAGAGAGAGAGAGAGAGAGAGAGAGAGAGAGAGAGAGAGAGAGAGAGAGAGAGAGAGATTATTTTTAGGTCAATGTTAGATGCCATTAGCAAATACCACAGCTATCTGTGTACTTGAACTTAAATCTGAAATTAGATACACAATCACACTTCTTGCATCACAGGTCAAGGACCCTTGAAAGGTCACAAAGAAACAAGCATTGGAATCATTCCACAATTTGCCAAAAAAGAAAAAAGGAGAAAATGAAGGAAGGATCTCAAAATGAATTCTAATTAAATATTATAATGTATAAAAACTTCCAGAAATATACTTCTACTCGGGGAAGGAAGTCTGGACCCAGAACCAATCTTACTCTCTGGAATAAAACAAGCATAACGAAGACAAACAAATGACAAAGTAAAAACAAGATGAACCACAAAACTAAACTAACCAATGTCTAGGGAAGTCCTTTTATGTGTCAACTGCCGTGGTTTACTCTGGAGATGAACAGCAAATGCTAAGCATAAACATGCAGGAAACATTGTTGTGCAGTCTGAATCTACTCATTAAGCATGCACTCATCATGAGTAAGGGGGTGGGGGTGGGGGTACAGAATCTGCATTCTATAATTATACATGCTCATTAGGGAGGAGAAAGGGGCGGATTCTGCTTTGTGTGATAAAATTCACTCAGCACGAAATCAAAACTACACTAGGAACGTTCCAGAGTAAAGGAAACTAAAGGAGAAAATAATGTATGGCAGGCAAAAGGACAGCAATTCCAGACACAGCATGAACAAAGAGCACACATCTACGGAAGACCTCCAAATATTACCCAGCATGTGTACACAGTCATAGTTGGTGCTTTGAGCCCAGTCAACCACATATGGTTATATCAAGGCTAACACATTGATAGTACCAGACCTGTACCATAACATTCTACAAAATAACAACAAGAAACCCAAAATACATCTGGTAACAAGTAACAATGTGAATTGTGCAGAAAAACACACACAACAACAATACATTGTATGACATAAGTAACAATGCTAACTGTATGGCAAAGGCAAAACATCACAATACCTTTATTCCTTCTGAGAAAATTTACGAAACTTCCTTTATGCCCAGAACAATCACGCAGGCAGCAACAACAGGGGAATAAATAGGTCACAGCAGACCACATCATATCCAGCTTTGGTACAATGTTTTACAAAGTCTGAAAGTATTCAAACTACGTAAACACCATGTCTGGAATGGCATGGTGAGCTGTGTGTGTGTGTGTGTGTGTGTGTGTGTGTTGTGTATATATATATAGAGAGAGAGAGAGAGAGAGAGAGAGAGAGAGAGAGAGAGAGAGAGAGAACTTGGCATGTGGATGTTTCTTTCAGTTTTGGCAGCATGCAGCACAGTATATAAAAATTAAATCCTACTTCAGTCAGAAACAAATCCTCATGGGTGGTGATGACAGTTGAAACTGTTGGAACAAACAAAACTGCTTACATAGCAAAGAATCTGGAACAAGATGGTGAGCAAGCAAAAGAACTGTACAAAGGCAGACTGCATGGTAGTAATAAGACCAGCAGAGCTACAAAATGATTTGAAAAGTGTGGGGTAAACATCAAAGAAGCAAGCGGTTGTTGGGAGGTGGAGTAAAAAACAACATCAACAAAACCCCACTCTTTTTATAATCTGTGAGTAAACAATTGTCCATGTGTCACTTACCACAGGCAATTCTACTGAAATTCTACATAATATTTTGGGTCCTGAAAATAATTTTAAAACCCTTCAGATTTAACAAAAACAAACAAATACCTGCTTTGTTTGCAGAAAAACACGTACACACACACACACACACACACACACACACACACACACACACACACACACACACACACACACACACACACACACACAGAGGATAAAGCTATGTAGTTTAAGAAACAGTCTTAACCATAAGAAAGACAAATGGTCATTAAACTCACATGCAAAGCAGGAAATAAGCCTCCCAGCTGTAAAGGCTCAGTGCATGTTTTTTTTTCTTTTCTTTTCAACATGTCATTTTTGAACTTGAGTGCATTTTTGACTAATGTAATACCACTAAAATGAAAGACTGATCTGGTTACCTGCCCTGCCCTCACTTCATCGACTCAAAATGTATTTAACAAGCACAAAATGCAGAACTCACTGGATGAAGAAGTGCTATAGTTGAAAGGAAAGCAGTGAAATCTCAAGCAGTGCCATGTTCTATGCACTCAGTGTCCTTTGTCTACCAAAACTCTTGAAGGACATAATCCCAAAGGCAATGAATTTCCATAGTAATACTGGGAAGTCAACTACATCAGCAAATCACCATCCAAAATGACATTAATAAATACAGTCACTATAGTCAGAGCCTGTGACACAGAGCAAGAGTACTGGCTATCAAAAGCCAAAGTTAAGCATGATCGAGCATGGTCACCAAATGGATGGGTGACCGTTATGTGCTAGGCTTTGTGCTAGGCCCTGAGATCTCTCCGGAGTCAAATTCTGTGCAGACTCTACAAAAGCCTTTCGGACGAGACTATAAACCAAGGTGCTCTGTGTGTATGCACATGCAAAAAGATTACATACGCATGTTAGAGATCCTGTAGCCCGTGTCAGAGTTCGGTGGGGTGTGGAAATACCAAAATAGCCCAGCAAGCAGTAAAAGTGTCTGAGCCTTCACAATGCTGAAGTTGGACACTATACGGAAGAAGAAACAGAAGCAGAAGAAGATGAAGAAGAAGTAGAAGCAGATGAAGACAAAGAAGAAGAAGATGAAGAAGCAGAAGCAGATGAAGACAAAGAAGAACATGAAGCAGAAGAAGAAGAAGATGAAGAAGAAGAACCAGAAGCAGAAGCAGAAGAAGAAAGAAAAAAGAAGAAGCAGAAGAAGACGAAGAAGACAAAGAAGAAGAAGAAGAAGAAGCAGATGAGGACAAAGAATATGAAGAAGAAGAAGAAGCAGAAGAAAAAGAAGAAAAGAAGCAGAAGAAAACAATGAAGAAGAAGAAGAAGTAGAGATCTGCACAGCAGATACCGTCTGCATAAACCTACAGCACTGACCAGAGCCTGGCAGCGCACCTGGCACATTCAACATGAATGCTCACCCTGTTTGTCAAACTCGACAGCATACTCTGGCCATCATAAGTTAAGCAAAGTTAACAAAAAGGAATGGTCTTGATTAGTTGTACCACCAATCACTGGGAAGTCTTTTCTTCTTCCCCCATGGCCATTTCATTTAACATAATTAAATATTTCCCCACCCCACCTATCCCATCATTAAAAAAAATCCTTCGCAAGGAAGGTGGGGGTGGGGGGTAGGATTGTAATCTGGCTATGATGCAATCATATAATTACAAACCCAATTCGTATAATACACAGGGTCATGGTGTATATAAAATGAAGAACAGAAAGTGGTACTTCAACCTTCCACAACAGAATATGAAAATGTCAAATAAAAACAACAACCTGTATAGCACAAATTTTGCGATTTGAATTAGTAATAACACCTAATATAACTACAAACAAACTATACAACTTTATAATGATGCAATTTAGAAAACATTAAAAAAAGGCAAGAAACAAAAACAATAAGAAAAAGACACCCCATCCACACACACACACACACAGAGTGTGGAATACAGTTCAGTTAGACGTATCCCTATTATACAACTGTGAAGGTCATATCAGAAAGCAAGACAATATTCATCAGATCATTAGTTTATGCTGTTCCTGGCATGCCGCTTTATAATCCATTTACTGTTTGAAGAGGACTGGGGAAAATAAACCAAAAAGGCAGAAATCTGAATTTTCTAGCAATAGCTAAAGCATGCAAAGCTTTATTCTGACCTACTCCATGCTTAGAAGTGGCAATCTCTGATGGATTCTGAGGGAACAAGGACCTTCCTTTCTGTGTGTGTGGTACACTCCAACGGGACATGTGAATCTATATTTTGGCCAGGCTTAACGGGAACCTCTGATAGCCTGGATTCTGCGCAAACAGGCTCTTCATTTCTGTGTGTGTGGTACATTCCACTGGAACATGTGTATGGGGTAAAAACAAAGAAGATAAACAAATCAGGAGCAATAGCAAGAAGAGAGTTGACACAAAAAGTGGTAAAAACAAACAAACAAACACCCCCCCCCCCCACACACACACACCAAAAGCACTGTTTGCATAGTCAAACAAAGACCATTTGTGTGATGCGACTCAACAAACAATGGGTATAAATGGTGCTCACTGGATGTAATGTAATGTGGTGCTGATCTACAGAGTGTGCAGAATACTTCCACATCTATAGAACATGGTCACAGCACTTGGAAAAGAGAAGAGGATGTGCACAAACACACACACACACACACACACACACACACACACACACACACACACACACACACACACACACACACACACAAACACACACACACACAGTACACACACACACTCACACACACACACATGCACGCACACAATACTTTGAAGAAGATTGAAAAAATATATAAACAAGACTGACTTGTTCACAGCATGTCTTGGGTGAGAAAAACACATCAAGTACTGCATCTTTGATTCTTTGCATAACACTCACCTTATCTATCCCAATAAACAAAGAGATGTGAAATACATCAAGGAATGCAACAAGAGATGCCAGAATAATTTCAGGAGCCCTAACTCATAATGCCATGCCAGAAAGACAGAACAGGTTCAATCCACCAAGGTCACATCCTCAACCACAAAGATGGAACAGGTTCAATCCACCAAGGTCACATCCTCAACCACAAAGATGGAACAGGTTCAATCCACCAAGGTCACATCCTCAACCACAGAGATGGAACAGGTTCAATCCACCAAGGTCACATCCTCAACTACAAAGATGGAACAGGTTCAATCCACCAAAGTCACATCTTCAACCACAAAGACAGAACAGGTTCAATCCACCAAAGTCACATCCTCAACCACAAAGATGGAACAGGTTCAATCCACCAAAGTCACATCTTCAACCACAAAGATGGAACAGGTTCAATCAACCAAAGTCACGTCTTCAACCACAAAGACAGAAGAGGTTCAATCCACCAAGGTCACATCCTCAACCAGAACAAAGGCAGGTTGTTTCTGGAGCCAGGAGAAACCTAAGTTTCAATCAAAAGTGTCTGCATGCACTTGACATCATCCACAGTCTAGAAAGTAAACATCTCTGCACATGTTAGACTTTCACCAGTTGAAAAAGGTCAACCAACGTTGGTGAAAGGGTCTACATTTAAGCTTGAGTGCGTAGTTATCTTTCAAATCACAAAAGCACACCTCTGTTTTCTTCAGAGAACTTTTTTGTGTGTGCCCATCTCGCGTTTCCACAGTTGTCCACCTCTTGGTTACGCAGTAAGTCAAAATTATTACTGGAATTGCTGATAGAGCCACAAATGCATGCCGAGACATGCACACATGCCTATAGCATTGTGATGTGCACACACGCATATGCCTGTGGCTCACATGCATGTACACATACATACACACATGCACGTAAACACACACACACCTCCTCTCAACTGCCATGCCGCATCATATTAAGACTGAAGTCTCATATTTTAAGAACATTGCTGGAAACTGGATCCTGCAGGTTAAGTCGGCTGTCAAAATTCTGTTCCACTTCATTAATACGTGATGTATACATATATCTGGAAATACTGTATCCTTTTCTGGTTTGATCCCTTTCCCAATTCCCATGTTGGATTCATCCTTGTTAACACTGCTAACAAAACTTTCCATTTATCACATCTCAGTTCAGGATTGTTGTTGTACAAGTTCTTGATCAGCTCTTGTCCTCCTTGAGTTCTCTGTTGCAGTCCATTGCATCATTGTACGATGTAGTTTTTGTAGTTTTTCAGCTTCTTCAGTTGTTTTTTCAGTTCGCTGATGTAGTCGGATGGCTGAACCACAATGGTTATCTCACGGCCAACTGCATTCAGTCGGTGCTCAATCTGATGGAGTAAAACTCTTATTGAAATTACAAACAAACAAACAAAATCTTAAAGCAAAATGGGAAAATTATCAGTTGGTAACAGTTTACAATTTAATAAAGGCACAATAACACCCCTCCATTCTGTGTACGGCCAGTTCAGCATTTCCAGCCAAATGCAACTGAAATGCTAACTAAACTGAATTATTGACAGCCTACATAAGACAGTGACTATCAGAACACACTCTCCATCCCTCCGTACTTTCTAATAAAGGTACAACAACATCCCTCCGTTCTCAGTATGGCGAATTCAGTATTTGCAGCCACAGATCACCAACATAAATGCTTAAGACACAGGACTAATTTCAGCCTACAAAAGACAGTGACTATCAGAACACAGCAGAAAAAATGTCTGCATATGGCAGGCCGTGGAAGAACAAAACCATCTGGCAACTGAAAAAAGTAATCATGTGCATGTAGAGCATTCTCTGGCCATTGAAAATCAAAGAACATTTGGTGAATTTTCCCAATATGGTTGTTGCAAGGAAGTGACAAATGGCAAAGCTGTTGGCAGAGCGTCTCAACACCATTTAGTATGCTAATAAAATACAACCACATAATTAGGAATAACAAATTTGAAACCTACACTTGCATGTCAACAATGATTGCCCAAGACATTTTTTTCAAACCAGTCAGACATCTGTTAGGGGGTGAAAGTGGTTCATAGAAACCAGTCAGACAGTCACTATAACTGGTCAGATACACAGCCGTCTGTACTACTACTAGAGCTCTACTAGCAAGCAAGTAAACAGGCGTTTTACTCTGCAAGCAAACACCCTCCTCCCTTCCCCATCTAGAACACACACACACACACACACACACACACACACACACACACACACACACACACACACACACACACATACACATGCACTCTGTGTGTGTGCTGAATTTATAATTAATTTTTATATGTATTTGCTTTTTGTTTCTTGAGAACTGGTCATAAAAGAAACAGTCATTATTTTTTTGAGAACTGGTCATACAAAATAACAGTCAAGATGTCTGACTGACCACTGATTTTTTTGCCCAGTATATGCTGACCATAACTGGTAAAATACCACAAATTACTGGTTAAAGAGAACCCTGTGTTAAGTGACACATGCTAGGAAACATAGCCTACTGCATCTTGCAAAAAGTGCTATGAACAGTTTGTTTCCTTGAAGATTCTGCCAAACAAATGAACAGTTATTTCCCAAAAGAGAAGTCCTCTGTTAAAATGATTAATCCCTTCCATCAATGAGGACGTTTTTCAAACTGCAGTGCTCTGAAGACATCTGCACGTCTACACTGCTCACAAATTAAGCTGCATCAATATGTGTTGCACCCTCACCCAAAAGACCCAAACAGAAAGGTATCGTGTAACAACTGACCTCATTGTCCTTGAAGAAGAGGTTGAGATGTCGACTGTTGATTTCCGTCAGCACCCAGATGCTGCGACTCTGCCCGTTCAAGACGCCAGGTGCATGATGGGGCAGACCATTCTGGGCAGCCAAGCCATTAGGGTCCACATACTGAATCTGGAATAGCCATTAGTGTCCACATACTGAATTTGGAATAGCCATTAGGGTCCACATACTGAATCTGGAATAGCCATTAGGGTCCACATACTGAATCTGGAATAGCCATTAGGGTCCACATTACTGAATCTGGAACAGCCATTTGGGTCCACACACTGAATCTAGTGTGTGTGTGTGTGTGTGTGTGTGTGTGTGTGTGTGTGTGCGCATGTGCCTGCATGTGTGTGTGTGTGCATGTGCGTGCGTGCCTGCGTGTGTGTGTGTGCATGCGCTTGTGTGTGTGTGTGCATGTGTGTGTGCACATGCATGCAAGGGAAGGGGGTGGTGCCTTTCATCACACACACCACTGTGACCACCCTCTGACTGACCTCTGCCGTGCCGCCATTTCTCTTGATGCCGATGTTCTGTCCCTCTGCCATGCGCCGAATGGCCAGCACCAGGGCATGTGGAGTTCTCCTCACCAGCATTTCCACTGTGTCCCCGGTTGGGTGCTTCAGCATCTTGTGGGCCATGGCTGCTGAGGTCACCTTGATGTTGCACACACTGATCAGCTGGTCGCCGATGTGGAACTTGCCATGAAGGCTGGGGAAGTCCTTCTGGTTCCAGCCCACTAGACTGTGACAAAAGTGTGACCATTCCAGCATCAACCCAAAACACAAACAAGAGCAATGAAATCTAACTTATTTGCTAGCTCCAAACACAGAAAAGATTCAGTAGAATGCTATTTATTATGATAAAACACAACATGCAAATGTTCAGGGTAATCCCCTTTTTTCAGCGACAAAACAACACTCAAATAACAGTTAAACGATGAAAAATCCAATGTAGGATACTTACCTGCTTTTGGTTGAGCTGTTTTGTTATGTTGTTTTTGTCATAATAAATAACATTCTTTTAACCTTTTGTGCATTTGGATCTTGTTTTAGAATGCTAGCAGTCATTCGTATTTCAGTTTTTTTATTTTTTATTTTTTATGTCAGCAATGTGAAGGAAAAGAAAACGATGAAGACAAAGAACAGGAGGAGGACGGACAGCATTTACTGTGACACAAAAACCTAATGTATGAATTTCTGCACAAAAAAAATCTTCTTTTATCAAGCAACAGATAAACTTTAGAAATAGCAGTTGTTTTTTCAATTAAAGGAAATACTGACATTTTATAATATAATAATGATGACCTTAGACTTGCAGAGCATTTAGTATCCATGTACAAGCCATGCTCACAGAGCATCAATGTTGTAAAACTAAAAGAGACAGCAAAAAGAAGAAAAGCCTAATGGAGATCTATAGAAAAAATAAAAGACTGTATTGAGTGCACACATATTATTATTATTATTAATCGCTTTTATATAGCGCTATTCTCCGCTCTCGAGCAGACTCACTGTGCTCGCATGTGATTCTACATGAGTGAATAGTTTTTATTGTGCGTTTTTGAATATCCACCGAAGTGGTGTACTTACAGCGCTGGCATGGCTGGTGCCACAAGAATCTGCTGCCAGAGAGAGTCAGTTTCGGCGCGTTCTGTGTACACCATACAACCATGCACCGTGTCACTTCATGCAAAGCCACATACACAAGGTGTATGCGTGTTTAGCTGTAACCTGCCACCTGCGCTTTTGGCAGAATGACCGGGGTCTTTTACGTGCTACTGCGGTAAAACGGGGGTGGAACGGATACCGAAATAAGAGTCAGCACAGAAAGTTGACCCTGGAGAAGAAAATTCTCCCGCCGCTCCAGCAGGGATTCGAACCCGCGACCTTTCAATCACGAGTCCGGCGCTCTAACCACTGAGCTATCCCCGCTCCCCGTATATATATATATATATATGTATCTATATATATCAATTACCATCAACAAGCAATTACGTATGACATGTATGCAACGTGCACAACTCCAGACAAGTTGTTTATATCTTTTTTTCCTATTATTTTTCACTCGAGTCACTGTGTTACTGTTACTGTTAGTTGCTTTCAAATTATACTTTGCTGGGCGCTGTTAACAGGCATTCATTCTTAACCTTTTGTGAGTTCTGATTTGTCTACCTCGACTCTCTGAAAAACCAAATCTCTGTGTATCTCCAAAAAACCAAATCTGTGAGAGAGAGAGGACCAGGACCTCAAATTTACCCTTTAGATTTTCAATCTGTGTAAAATATACTGTTTAAAACCTGTAGTGAGGAGTGAAAATACGCAATGGAAATCTGTTCGGTGGGTGATGAAGACCACCAATATTCCATCCAGACAAACAACCCACCATAAACAATGCACCACATTTTTTGAAGCTGCAGTGGAACAAACAGTGAAGTCATGTGCAGTGTCAAATGTGTTATGAATCAGTGGCTGAAATGCTGTTCATTAGCTGTTGCCTTATACTTTATCCAGTCATGTGAGATGTAAGTGAATGTAAACACTGTGTGTGTCTTTATTGCAATGGTGCTGAAGGCATGGCTAATCAGTGTGCCAAAACACCAGATCTACATGTGAGTCTACTAAAATGTGAAAAATGGGAGCCCTGATCTATAGAATCATGGGTGAGCAAGCAAGTGAACAAGTAAGAGAGAGAGAGAGAGAGAGAGAGAGAGAGAGAGAGAGAGAGAGAGAGAGAGAGAGAGAGAGAGAGAGAGAGAGAGACAGACAGACAGACAGACAGACAGACAGACAGACAGACAGACAGACAGACAGAGACAGAAAGGACACATACAAACAGTGAAGCACATACAGACACATGAACAGATGGACAAATGCTTCGCTGGGTGTGGGAGGCACAGAAAAAATGCACAGACATTTCCATAAAGTGCTTAGGTCCCATACAGTGACCATAGCACATCCTGTTTCTACCACAGCGCCAGACCACATTCTCATCACTGAACACAAGCACGTACCACACAGCCTCGGCACAGTCCACCACAGCAATACCCTGTGCAGCACGGGCGGACACGGTAACTGTCACGCCCGGCAGCTCCATCTCCTGTCGCAGAATCTCTGCCTGGCTCTGCTTCAGTGAAATCACTGAGTGGATGCTGTGCTCGCGATCCAAGCACATCCGCTGTCGAAGATGGTTCTCTGACAAGTCACTGTTGCCAATACTCTGCATTGATAAAGAGGATCTGGCTTAAGAGACAATCTCATTTGAACATTAAATCTGACAAGAGGCAAAATACAGCACATGCTTTTTCTAGGAACAGGATTTTTAGCTAATTTAAGTCCATAATTACATGTTGTTTTTTCCCCCACAAAACTTTGGAATTCCCAGTCATAAAAAATAATTCGCAAAAAATAAATCCAACTATAGAATCCACTGCTCTGGCTCCCAAAAGAACAGAGAATTCAATACAAAACATCTTGTCTCTGCTATCTGATCATCACTGGCACTGCCCCTCAAAACCACTACCAGGCTGAACTTGTCCAAACCTATACATGTCCTTTCTAGGTCTCTGCATTCTTCTTCCAACGACAGTACTTTTCACATCCCCACATTCAAAAGAAAGCAGCATGGTGGTTGTACTTTTTAAGTCTGCAGCACATAATTATCTGAATTATCTCCCTTCGACTATCCATCACAGCCCTTCCCTGAATTAAAGACTAGTCTTAAATTTAAAACTCACAAACAGTATTTTGACAAGAAATAACTTCTTTTGGGTGTTCCTTTAGGTAGCATGTATATCTTTTTGGGCATTGTATACTGTGCATGTGATTGTGTGTGTGTGTGCGTGCATGTGTGTGTGATCCTATGAGTGAATATATGTAATGTGTGTTGCATTATGCCACGTATGAACAAGAATACTTTTTACTGTGTTATTTTGCCCTTGCCGTTTTTTTCTCCCTCTGTAATGATGTGTTCCATACCCTTCTTGAATTAAGTTGTAAAGTGTTACGAGACATCAAAAAAGCTGTGTAAATTTCATATATAACAATATATATTTATATATTATATCTATCTATAAATATATATTTTCTCACTAGTATTATTAAATTAAATGTAGGTTTAGTAAATAAAAATTACATTTAATGCATCAACACAAGACACTCAGCAACCATGGCCTGTGCAGCACTGGTATATATATACATACCAAAGGTACATGATATATATATATATATACATTACACAAGTAACACAAACAAATTGGAATAGAGAACTGTACCTGCTGACGATGAACAGGAGTGGAGTGGTGGTTAGCAGTTAGGTCGCTCTCCTCTTCAGCACTGGTGGAGCCTGAGGTTTGATCCGCACCAGACTCACTTGCTGACAGTGACAGTGGTGCTAACACTGGCCTATTTGAGCGGAAACTCTGCGCCTTACGGGCCGGCAAAGGAGGGGGACTGTCAGAGGCTGTGATATCCAAGGACAGGCCATGGCCGACCCTGCGAGGCGGTAGTGGCGGAATGTGCATAGCACCGGCTGAGCTTTTGTCCGCATTTCTGCCAGAAGCGGCCATTGGGTGAAAAGTTTTGCGGCGCACGGGGATAGGTCTGCTGCTGACCTGCTCGGCCTTTGAAGCACCCAGCGCAGAAGACCCTCTGCAGGCGGCAACTGCGGTGCTGCCATTGGGGGCATCACTGGAGTTGTCGTCCTTCCATGATGGCAGGGAGTCCAGTCTGCGGGGAAGGGGGGGCACAGAGCTTGGAGGTAAGGACGAGGCTTCGGAGGCACAGGCGTATATCGTGTCCTGTTCCAGGTCCTCTGACGGGAAGGCGCCTGACAAAGTTGTTTGCTGATTAGGATCAGCCACTGATTTGAGCAGACTTCTGTCAGCACCCTGTCCCTTGCTGCCGTCCACGGCATGGCTCCCGGATGCTGCCGGACTGTCGCTTTGCACTGGGAATGGAGTGTAAAAGTTTTCAGGGGGTTTGCAGACGCCTGTCCTGCTCTCTGACCCTGTCTCACCATTTGCATCCTCGGAA
>OY757542.1:4689094-4696341 GCA_963584105.1 Alviniconcha strummeri
CAATGTGATAGTTTTGCCAATCAAGGCTACTGGTACCTGGGGGGGGGGGGGGGGGGGGGGAATTACTTTTTACAGAACTTTGGTAAAGATCTATGTGACGATGTTACACACGTGTGCGTGGACGTGCAAGCGCGTGTGCACACACACAAACACACATACACATACATGCACACACACACACACACACACACACACACACACACACACACACACACACACACACACACAAACTCCAAGCACTGGTTTACGACATCCTTCCTTCAACCACTGCCGTATTTAGTTACATCATATGTTGCTGAAAACTGTCAGCTAACGAGCAGTTTTTCATTGGTGCTCAAACAGAAGTAAGTTTGTTACAAACAACTGAAATCAAACAAGGCGTGTCATTTACAGCCACCAACAAAGTGTACACCAGCACAAATAAAACCACAATTGTTTGAATTGAGACAGAACTCTTTTTTTTTAATTACCCGTGCTTGGGGTGCTAGGTTGTTTCCACAGTCTTATCAGTACCCAAACCTTTTGGAAGGCACTGACCATGTCGGTGGACAGCTGCATGGAGATAAGAGGGACCCTTCACTAGTGTAACTAAATCTGGCAGAGTTTAGAGGAAGGTGTTGGAAAGTGATGCTCGGAGTGTGACACACACACACAATTAGTTTTTGGGTTTCAGTGTCCTGTCAACTGCAATAGGATGACCACCTCAGCATGAGCACACACACACACTACTATATTCACACACATATATATAATATATAAACAGAGAGAGAGACAGAGAGAGAGGGAGGAGAGAGAGAGAGAGAGGGAGAGAGAGAGAGAGAGGGGGGGAGAGAGAGAGAGAAAGAGAGAGAAGAGAGAGAGAGAGGTAGGGAGAGGGAGGGAGAGAGAGAGAGAGAGAGAGAGAGAGAGAGAGAGAGAGAGAGAACTCGAACTCGAACTCGAACTCGAATTGTTTATTGTACATCGGCCATAGGCCATTATACAAACAAAGGGGGTTGGGGTGGGGGGGTGGGGGGGGGGGGGGGCATGGAATCAAGCAAGGTAAACGAATAAATAAACGGGTGGGGGGGGGGGGGGGGGTCATTCGCACACACAGAGAATTATCAATTTTGGTACAACTGCAGTGTCACCCATTCCTACACTTACTATCAAGAAATTGTTTTCTTTTGTTTGTGGCATGAAAAATAAACTTTGACGCATTCCGACATAGAATTTGATTTCTTGCTTCGAGTGCTGTTTTTAAGGATCTAAAGGAAGAATCTGGTATAAATTTCCTTCTGAGGTCCGCGTACATAGGGCATTTAAACAAAAAGTGATATTCGTTTTCAATTTCATTTATGCAAAAAGCACAATTTCTGTCTAGAGATAAAAACGCTGTACCGGTGTAAGTTGTTGTTTAATGGAAGTACTCCAAATCTAGCCTGTGATACAGCCACTCTAAAGCAATATATATCAGTGTTTAAAATATACTTCTCCTTTTCAAAGATCGTCTTAAAAGACCGATAAATTTCATACCTATCTTTATCTCTAACAGCTCCAGACCATTCCTGTATAAACATATCTACTAGCCTTTGTTTGAATGACCTCAAAAAGGAGTTTTTATCACCAACCCCCTGCTGCAGCCATACAAAGCTGAATCCAGTTTCACACAGAATTTCCCTAATTTTAGAAACCCAGCAGTCTTTTCCATTTCTGTCTAAACACAGCAGCATTTCATAGGCTGTTTTCGGTAGTCTGTCATTCCCCATTTCCAATAATCGAAACCAATACTTAATGCAACTAATATAGCTATTTATGAAAAGAGGAAATCTTCCTAAATCACCATACACCATTTTATTGGGTGTTCTGACCGGAACTCCGAGGAATCTTTTACAAGCCATTAAGTGAATTTTTTCAATATTCTCAAGTCTTTGTAGTCCCCAAATTTCAGACGAATATAGTAAAATTGGCTGCACTTTGGAATCAAATATTTTGAAGAATGTTTCGTATGTCATTTCTTTGTATTTTTGAAAAGCTTTGCTAAGACATATTACTGCTTTTTTTCCCCTTTTGCCGCTAAGTGTCTGTACCCTGCTTGCAACTCAGTTTCGTGGTAAAATTGAAACCTAGATAGCAGTAGTTATTAACAACTTCCAATCTGGTGTCGTTATAGAACCATTTTTCATGCTTAGCCAAAAATCCCCCCTTTCTGAATACCATGATTTTTGTTTTGTCCTTATTTACCTCCATTTTCATCTCTTGGCAGCATGTTTTAAGACAGTCTAACTGGTTTTGTAAACCAGTAGGTGTTGTCGATAATAAGGCTACATCATCTGCAAACAATAAGATAAATAGTTCCATGACCCCTGGCACTAGCTGTATTCCATGCCTGCCTTTTGCTGTCACATGATTTGCCAGTTGGTTGATAAACAAGGAAGAGAGAGAGAGAGAGAGAGAGAGAGAGAGAGAGAGAGAGAGAGAGAGAGAGAGAGAACTCAGAACTTTATTACTCAAGGATTGAGATTTTAGGCAGTATCTTATTCTTACAATCTGTCCTTGCTAAGCTACACAGACAACACATTTAAAGAATATTAATGACATTTTCAAAACTCATACAGTATTACAAAATTGTAGCAACATCGATACTAGAAATACAACTGACAATAGGCACAGCTAGGTTACTCATGAATGTCACAGGCAATATAATCTGATGGAGACATGTTATCCACACTGATGTGTATCAAAACTACACATTATTACGTCATACAAATACAGAGAGAGAGAGAGAGAGAGAGAGAGAGAGAGAGAGGAGAGAGAGAGAGAGAGAGAGAGAGAGAGAGAGAGACAGAGACAGAGACAGAGAGAGAGAGAGAGAGAGACAGAGAGAGTTATCCAACCAACTAACTGTTAACCAGCCAACAGGATCACCCAACCATCAACCAACCCACCAAGTAGCCAATGAAACCCAGGCCAGTGTGTACCTAGTAGCAGCGACCAATTCGATCAGCTGGTCAGGACAGACGATGACAAAGTTGAATGAGCGTGGCGTGGTGGCCATGGTGCGACTGATGGAGGTGCAGACAGACAAATCATGGCAAACTGAGGGTGCTGTGGAGAAGACGTCCACATCTCGCTCATACTGCTCCAGGAAGGGGGACACGGACTTCTCACCACCAGCATGTACCACTTTCTGGTGTCATTTTCTGCCAATAAGGAGTCAGCGGTGTCCAAAAAACAGACCAAAAAAATCTCCAGCATGTATAACTTGTTACTTCCTGGGTGTCATTTTCTGCCAATGAGATGTCAATGGGGTAAAAAAAATAAAAAAAATAAAAAAAATCTAAAATTCATCTTCCTTAAGATCACAGCACAGAACACAGCAAATTATACATTACACTCTTTCTTAAACTTCATTGAAAATTCATCTTCCTTAAGATCACAACACAGAACAGTCAACTATGTTACACTCTTTCTTGAACTTCATCTAAAATTGATCTTTTAGTTACATTGCAGAACACAGTTAATTATACATTATACTCTTTCTTGAACTTCATCTAAAATTCATCTTCCTTAAGATCACAACACAGAACAGTCAACTATGTTACACTCTTGAACTTCACCTAAAATTTATCTTTCTTAGTTATATCACAGAACAACAGTCAAGTATACATTACACTCTTTCTCGAACTTCATCTAAAATTCATCTTCCTTAAGATCACAACACAGAACACAGTCAACTACGTTACACTCTTTTCTTGAACTTCATCTAAAATTGATCTTTCTTAATCTTAGTTACATCGCAGAACACAGTAAAATTATACATTACACTCTTCTCTTGAACTAATCTAAAATTAATTTTCCTTAAGATCACAACACAGAAACACAGAGTAAACTATGTTAGTATTGTTACACTCTTTCTTGAACTTCACCTAAAATTGATCTTTCTTAGTTACATCACAGAACACAGTAAATTATACATTACACTCTTTCATGAACTTCATCTAAAATACATCTTCCTTAATAATCAGTTCAATAATTGCCAAAGACACCGGTGCATGTGTACCTCAATGATGCCAGAGAAAACCCCTCCTCTGTGGAGTTTCCCTTCTTTAGATAGCCTTGTTTGATGACGTTGTCCATTCTCCTCCTGTGCAACTCTGTCTGAGATCCACACCATCAATTCCGGCATCAGCTGTCTGCCATTCTCTCAGTCTTAAGACACAAAACAAAAACAAACACCCATAAATAACTTCCTATTATTTTCAGTTATTGCTGTTTTCTTCTTCTGGATCCCTCAGTCTTAAAACACAAAACGAAACAAAAACACACACCCACAAATGACTTTTTAATTTAGTAATGGCTTTTTTCTTCTTTCTCTCCCATTACTAGTTTTAGTTTATTCCGCTTAAGCATTCAAATAAAAATAAATAACAAACCTGAAATTGTTCCTCTCTTTTGTGCCAGTTTACCTCCACGTATCATTATTTAATGAGTGAAGAAATGGTTCAATACACTATATTATATATATATATAAAAATGTATTTATATATATATATATAAATAAAATATATACAGTGCCAATAATGCATGGTGGCAAAGTATCAAGAAACTATTTCTGGTACACACACTGGGTAGGAAACATGTTAACCATCAAGTTCTCACTGGAGTCAGAGGGTGCAGGTAGAACAATATCACACACCTCTAATGACTACTGCACTAAATCCATCTATGATACATATAATTATATGTCAGGCGCAAAGTGCTATAAATATAAAACATTACAAGTATACAACAGTGCACAGCTCACTCTATCGCCTGCTCCCCCCTGCATGTACACACACACACACACACACACACACACACACACACACACACACACACCACACACACACACACACACACACACAAACACACACAAACAAACACACACACACACTCACACATACACACTCACTCACACACACACATGCAAACGCACACACATGCACGCATACACACACACAAACACTAACACACACACTAACATGCACCTCACACGTGTGCACACACACACATGCATGCACGCAACACATGCACACACACCACACACACTCACGTACATGCACGCATGCATGCACACACACACATATGCACACGTGCATGCACACACACACATGCATGCATACACGCGCACACACACACACACATGTACACACACATGTACACACATGTATACACACACACACACACACACACACACACACACACACACACACACAGCACACACACACACACACACACTTTCGCTACCCCTTGCTTCCCTCCTCACTCTCTCTCCTAGTCTCCCCCCCCCCCCCCATATAATCACCAGTAATGAGGTCATTTGCAAAACAACAACAAAACCAAATGTACAAGAACAAGTGCAGCTTCCTGTGGCTGTGAGAGGGTTATACATCTCTATCAGAGTAGGCAGAAGTAAAGAGAAAGGTTTTAAGAGAAGTTCTGAACTGTGTGTGGGAGAGAACTGCAGTGTCAGAGATGAGCGGGAAAGCTGTTCCTGACAAGGGAGCTTGAACAGAGAAAAACCAGTAACCAAAGCCATATATATATATATGGCCTTAAATTTCCATCTTGCACAGTTTGAAAGACAGAGTTTTTTCACCTGAACTGGAACAGTGAGGACATGATGGAGTGTGCACTGTGTTTGACAAATGGAACAGAGGGAACATGATGGAGTGTATACTGTGTCTGACAACTGGAACAGAGAGAACATGATGGAGTGTACACTGTGTCTGACAACTGGAACAGAGCGAACATGATGGGGTGTACACTGTGTCTGGCAAAGTTCTCAGTTAAATGCTACAGGTCTGAAAGAAGCACCATGGAAAGGAGGATCATTGTATGCAGGTGGATCAGGTAAAACTTCAGCAACATGAGATGTTTCAATTTTATTTTTGAAAAGGTCAAAGGGAAAGTGAATGCAAAATATCGACAGCAGGAAAGAAATGTTCTGCTCCTTGAAATTTTGGTTGACAGTGCTGCATTAATCCCATTATATATATTTTTCAGATGAGAAGACACATTTACACACACACACACACACATACCTGAACACAAACATGCGCGAGCACACACACACACACACACACACACACACACACACACACGCACGCAAACAACACCACGCACGCACGCACGCACGCAAACACACACGCACGCACGCACGCACACAAACACACACGCACAAACAGACGCGCGCACGCGCACACACACACGTACGCACACACGCACGCACGCGCGCGCCACGCACGCACGCACACACACACACACACACACACACACACACACACACACACACACACACACACACACACACACACATATACTGTGAGCTTGATCATAGATTTGAAGGAACATAAAATAAAACATAAAGAGACTTAAAATTGGACTTCTCTGACTTCAAACAAGTCTGTGACATCATTGTAAAACAGTTTATTCATGAGAGGCATAACACAGATCAGAATTATTATGACCACAACTGCTAACCATACACTTTATACCATCGCTTTTGCACGCGCCGACCTGATCCTTTTATGACAGTTGCTGTCACAATTCTAGCACAGAAACAAAATCGCCTTCATTCTCAAGATTATACATGGAAAGTATTACAATAAATCGTGAAGATGAACTATTTATCTGGTGCTGAAAGCAAATTTAGCTTGCATCGTGTATTATCGAAGTCAGGCCGACACGGCAGCTGAAGCAGACGACCTCAGGGCAATATCCAAGGAGGCAGTCGGAAATTCCTGGGGCATTTTAAGTTCTATTCTGGGTCACAAATATCATCAGGATAAAATCCAAGGAGACGGTCGGAAATTCCTGGACCGTTTTAAAAGTTTTTTGGGGTCACAAAAATCATCGGAATCATTAAATGAGGTCCATATATACCGATTACAGCCAAAATCCGCAACAAAAGGTGATTTTTTTCCCGTATATTTTTGTCTTTGATTGTTTCGAGTCGGCGTCACGGATTGCAAATGGCGAACGAAGCCGACGAAGTGCTGCTAGGTAAGCGGCCTCGTTAAACACGCTACGGCAATTAAAAACCACAGAAAATGAACGGAAAAACTTTGCAATCTCAGAACGTTGAGTCGTGAGTACGATTGTCTTGCCAAAATCGGCACTAAGGAAGCGTTCACGTTGTTACAGGGAAACTAGGTCAAACGTCAAAGGGCAACATGCGCCGACTCGAACTGACAATCAAAGACAAAAATATATGAAAAACACAC